>JAHBCN010006308.1:100116-124735 GCA_019359885.1 Listronotus oregonensis | reverse complement strand
TTTAAAATTTTTGTAATGAATAAATTATTTTATAATGTACATTTTTGGAAAATCATTGCATGGAGGGGAAAATTCTATTCTTTCATTTCGTTTAAAAGTTTAGGGGAAACTTCCTGTTTTACAAATTCTTCAAATAAGTTTTAAAAGTTTTCCAAATCATAAAAATTTTTAAAAAACCGGAGGTGCTAAATTAATGTTTTTCGTAGTGTCGTAAGCTTTATAATACAGTGTGTATCAGCCAAATGGAATAAATTCAATAATAAATAAACGGGTGCGTGTTCGAAAAAACACTCGCTAAAATTGTTTAAACTTTTATGGCGTGATCTTGTTAGGTATGTACATAAGAAAGGCTCCACGACGCGAAAAGTTTATATAAAAATTATTTAAACATTTTTTTAAATGTAAAATGAAGACGAGAGCTCGAAAAAATTTTGTTAATTAACACTTCTGTAACTTATTGAAAAATTAAATTTAAGTTAAATTTTCAACAGGAATAAATGCTTTTAAGTGTTCTGAATACACCATCATTGTTTAAATTTTTTTAAATATTATTGAATACTATAAAGAATTATTTAATGTGACATAGTTGGCTTTGACGACGAGTGCGCAACCAAAAATGTCGCGCGGAGTAACATTTTTAGCGTTAAATTAAATTAAAAATAATGGAGGTAGAACTCCGGAAGTTGGAATTGGAAATTTCCTCCTCTTCAAAGATCTTTTTGCAATTTCCGCTTTCTCTTATGGTTTTTAAGTTATCATCAAAAACGAAATGGCTTTTTTTATTTCTTCATTTGTCAATTAAAATTGCAATTTTTATTGACAGAAAAAATCCTTAAAACGCTTTTGTCAGATTTGCATTCCGCGTCGAATAAGCTATTGCTCATATTTTTCGAAGCCTTCTAACTGTTTTTCACAGAAAATACAGTTCTCGAATAGACTATAATTTTATTTTGTAAAGATCCGCAATCTCAAATCCAAGAAATGATTCCTTTTTTTGCAGGCAAATTACTTTATTATTATCATCAATTTGTATTATTATTTGAATATATCTGATAATATTGCTAATTTAATCAGTTTTTCCCCATTTTTTTATTAAATT
Source organism: Listronotus oregonensis (assembly GCA_019359885.1). NCBI lineage: Eukaryota > Metazoa > Arthropoda > Insecta > Coleoptera > Curculionidae > Listronotus > Listronotus oregonensis. Next base: position 123,636 of record JAHBCN010006308.1, on the reverse strand, counting down.
TTATACTTTTTTAACCTTGATGGGCCTAAAAAGCCAGAGGTTTCAATTTTAGTAAACATCCTAAACACCCTGGAGTTACGCTACTGCTTGTAATTATCTCGCCGTAATAACTTAAAAACTTTCTTTTATTATTGTTATAAAACCCAGCTTTTCGTTGATTACCAAACCCAACCATTAAGAACTTACAAGTTATGTTAAGTAAGACATTAAACATGTTTACACCAACTTCAGGCAGTCTTAAAACTTTTTAATTTGCTTAATTGAAAGTAAATCCGAAGTAAAGTTAAATTTACAATCACTTGCCACAAATTTTAATTAATTAGTTTTAAACGAGCATTCGGAAATTCTAGCCAAAGAAGCTGCTAATATTTTTGGTATTTAATTATCTAAACTAACAAAGATATTATTAAAATACACTTAAAAGATAAAGCCCAAAATCAAACGTATAAAGGGTTTTTCATTATTAACGCTTTATTTTTTTTTATTGATATACAGTAAATTTTAAAGCTTATGTCGCAATTCTGGCTTGACGCACGTTGATAACGTTAATAGTCTAACAGCCAGTAAACAGCTGATGACACATAATTTAAGAAAACCACAAATATATTTATATATATATATATATATATATATATATATATATATATATATATATATATATATATATATATATATATATATATATATATATATATATATATATATATATATATATATATATATATATATATATATATAATAATATAATATATATATATATATATATATATATATATATATATATATATATATATATATATATATATATATATATAATTAAATTTAATTTATAAATAATAAAAAATTTTAAAGCCTTTGTTTTCAATACCCACAACCAAATAAATTTAAAGCAATTCTAAAATTGGGGTTTAAAATTACTTGACAAGATGGCGCTAGTTGTTACTTACGTTCAGTTGAATTGAATTAATTATTTTTAAGCTGGTTTCGCAGTCAAGGGTATCTACGGCCTTTTCGGTGTGAGGGCCCCAACAAGGGTAAAACAGGTGTTGGGATTGGTGGACCCGGGGTTATTCATTTAGTTCTTTAAGGAGCCTATATGACCAAAGAAACCCTTTTAATTTATATTATATATATATATATATATATATATATATATATATATATATATATATATATATATATATATATATTTATATATAATATATATATTTTAAAAAAAAAAAAAAAAAAAAAAAACCATCGGAAAGGTAAACCCAAAAAACCCAAAAAGGGGATCCAAAACCCACCAATAGGGGGCACCCGGGGACCGAAGGATGGAAAAGGGGGACCGGGGCAAAAGGGGCCTTAAAAGGGGCCTGGGGTTAGGGGGGACCGCCCGGGTTTAAAACCTTTTTCCCTTTCGGGGACCCCTTAACCCCCTTTTCCCCCAAGAAAAAAATTTAAAAAAATTTTAAAGAGGAGAGAAGAGTGGGGATTTAGGGTCCTTCTTCAGCGAAACTCCAACAAACACCTTTATCATGGAGGTCGTGACGGACCACGACATCACTGTCGTGGAGGTCATGACGGACCACGATAGCGAAGCACATTCCATTCCATAGGCCGCTGCGATGCCAGGACGGAAAATCGGGGTGCTGCAAGCCAACCTGCAGCATAGCAAGGCAACAACTACAGTCCTTGCAAACGCTATAAGGAACTTTGACGTGGCCCTTATACAAGAAGCCTGGATCTACGGAGGAAAGGGAAGAGGTTAGTAGAACATCCGACGTCCCCAGACGTGCATAATAGTCAAAAAAGACATAAAGATACTACCACTAACTAAGTTCTGTTTCAAAAACCTGGTAGCTGTTAAAATTAGGTCAGTGGATAGGGCCAAAACCATTTCATAAACACATTTGTCTTTAGACCTAAAAATTGCCTTTAATCCTAGTGCTAATATTAATACTAAAATTAAATTTTGATTTATAAACCTAGCTTAAAAAACCCTTATGGCTTAGTGTTAGAAGTTCAGCAAATAGACTTTACCCATAGATTTCTATGTTTTTAAGTATTTCTAATATCATATGGTATTTCACATGACGTAAAAGATTATGATATTTATCGGAAATTATTTATATAGAAATATTAAATTGCAACAATAATTGATTACGATTTTATCTAAAACACTAAAATGGCTTTTTTTAATGCAGCGAAGCGAATTATCAAGCCTAAATAATAAAAGTAGTTTATTGAAGCTTTGTGTCATTCTATGAAAACATTTAGAGAACTTAAGTTATACAAGCAAAAGATGCAAAAAACTTGCTTTATAGTGGATAAGCGTATATATTTAACTAGCTGTTATACAATAAATTGATGCTGGCTTTATATCATATGATTCAAAACATATACTTAGAGTAAAATTGTTGCAGTATTTAAAAAAAAATGTTTTTATACAGAGGTCTAAATGCACAAATATTAAGTAGTGGTGTTATTCCCATTTAAAATTTCAATTTGATTAGCTGATTTTCTTAAAGCAGCTGTAACCAACATAAACTTACTTTTTTACTTAACAAGAATATACTCATAAACAACAGTTTCTATTTGATCGCCAACCAATTCACACGATAAAAAGCTACAAAGCTTTTTTCGGAAAGGGCGATTGGTGGGGACGTATCAACTGATTTTAGGCCTCGGGAATCAAGGAGAGACTCATGACCAATTAATGGGGTCCTTCTTCTAGGGCTAGGCGCTGTTTTGTATCGTAAACGAGGTTGTCTTTCTATGGTGAAGGATTGGTTGCGCGCTCAGCATGGGAGGTCAGACTGACAGCAAACTGGTTGTACGCAATATCAGTAGCTGGTCTTGATTTAATCACCGTTAATTGTGCCTTTCTTCGACATAGAAACATTAAAAAAGTTTAATTTTGTGAAACAGTCGGAATTTTTGTTGGCTTCGAGCCCGACATCCAGATTTTCCACCGACGAAGCCCTGGAAAGCTCTTTCTGGAGAAGAAAGAGCTGGTGAATGGTAAATCAAAGCCAGATACATATAATCCAATCCAACTAATAAACAAATTCACAAAAAATACAAATTGGTACCTGTTTTGTATCCTTTGTAAAATACTGGATGAAATATCTGAATAAAACGTATATATTTTTATTGGAAGGAGAGTAGTACTGTAGTTTTATATAGATAACACAAATAGAAAATTTCAGCGCCATATTTAATCACATTTTGTACAGAAGAGGTCAGAACACCATATAAAATGTATAATAAATTTAATGGCTTTATTAAAAAAATTTTGGGTGTTAAAAGACGTTTAAGCAAATATTTTTTAAAATTAAAGTTTAAAAACAAAATTAGCGATAATCGTGGGCGTGTTAAAATTTTCCAATAAACTCATATTATGTAGTTTGTCAGTAAAATTTACCTAGCAATTAAATTTGTTTGCCCAGGCAATCAACAATACACGTCAACTACTATTAAATAATACAACATAAAAACAATGCAATTTCACAAAGCCAAAAGCTTTTGTAAACGATGCTATAGAGATGATATGCCTAAAGGTTTACTAAGATATTTTATTATTGTTTTGTTAAATTTACAGAGTATTTATAAAAAATGTAGTAAGTGATTGATTCAATATTGAGACATTTATCAGGTTGATTGCGTAAAGTCAAAATACTTTTTAAAATAAATTTTAAGAAAAATAGTATCTTAACAATTTATTAACCAAACATTTGCCGAAAACATATTATAACTGGAATTAGAAAGCCTGTGTTGAGCCAAAAATTTCCATTTATACTCTTCAAAATGGGAGCGCGTCGGCCCTGACCCTGGAATGTGGATGTCGTAGCCACATTGTAAATTCGTCCGTTTTTTTAAATGGCTAGCCACTTTATAAAACGCGGTCATATTCTAAAATAATCGTTTAGTTTGAATTGTTTTATAATACGGCTAGTGCTTTTAGCCATTTTATAAACTGGCCGATCAAATACGAGCCACATTCTCAAATAGATGATTATGATAAAGAAAATTTACAATTTAAGGAGGAAACCTAACGAAATTACCAAAAACTAACCAGAACTAGCTAATAGTGTAGAAGTTGTTGTTTACGGTCCCCAATAATTCCATCCTATTTGGGTCAAACCACGTAATATACATTTATTATCACCCAAAAATGCATTGGGGACCGTAAACAACAACTTCCAAACTGTTACCTAGTTCTGGTTAGTTTTTGGTTAGTTGTCGTTAGGTTTTTCTCCTTAAATTGTAAATTTTCTTTATCATAATCATCTATTTTAGAATGTGGTTCGTATTTGATCGGCCAATTTATAAAATGGCTAAAAACACTAGCCGGATTATAAAATAATTTAAACTAAAGGATTATTTGACAGTGTGGCCGCGTTTAAAATGGCTAGCCATTTTAAAAAATGGCGAAATTTTCTATGTGGCTACGACATAGATACTAAATGTGCTCAGGAAATATTGATCCCTATGAACTAAAAACATAATGAACAGAAATTAACAAAAAAAATAATAAAAAATCAACACACTTTATCTTCGTTTCGGTGGCAAGTCCGTTTTTACGATATAAAATAATCTATAAAAACTTAATTTACTAAATACTTTAATACAATTAATACAATACAATTAAATACAATTATAGATTAGATTTTTTACAATTTTAATAAAAAAATTCCTAGTTCTTTTTGTCAAAATTTCTGGCATAAAGTCATAAATGGCATATGTAGTTTTTTTGCGGGTTTTTGAGGTTTTTCTTTATTTTGCTTTAGGCGATCTACCACTTTATAGGGGTCAATACTTCTGGACGCACTCAGATTCTATACTCCGGAACCAGGACCGAAGCGGTCCCATTGTAAAGAGTATAAAGATGAAAAAACCTACAAGGACTGTTTACTACATAATTCTGCCATAACAAGTGAGGAAACCATATCTATATTGTATTAACACCCTTGTTTGTTAAATATCCATTTTAACCGATCGTTTATTTATGAACATTATTAACTTATATAAAAACATTAAATAAAAGCCCTCATTAATGAATTATTTTCTAATCATAAACGATTATAGTAACCACAACTAAAACTAAACAAAACAAACATTGGGTGTATTTATAAACTTATTCAAATAACAACCATTAAAATATATGTCAAGCTGTAGTCGAGTTCCCCTTGTTATCCCACCCAGCGATTCTACAAAAGAGAATTTTTTAGCTAAAACTTAGTGAAATCTGTTGAGGAAGAAAAAAGCCAACCAAAAAAAATTCCCGCAATGAAGAAGAGGTGAAAAACACCTCCAAGTTCCCTCCCCATTAATCCATTTTTAAGGGATCATGTAGGTATTTTAGGTTACTGAATCCAATTTTAACGTCAAAAATTAAGTTAGATGGGTGTAACACCCTTATTTTTACCATTTTAACCCTTAAAATTTAATTTTTCTTAAAACCAATTTTTTTTCCTTTTTTATGGGATTTAGTAGGTATTTTGGGTCGCTAAATCCAAATTTAACGTTAAAAACTAAGTTAGAGGGTTGTGGTTAGTTAAAGACCTTTTTTTTATGGGATCAAGTAGGTATTTAGGGTCGTTAAATCCGAATTTAACGTCAAAAACTAAGTTAAAGGGTTTTAACACCCTTATTTTTACCCTTTCAACCCTTAAAATTTAATTTTTTTTTAAACCGTTTTTTTTTTTTTATAGGATCTAGTAGGTATTTTGGGTCGCTAAATTCAAATTTAATGTTAAAAACTAAGTTAGAGGGTTGTAACACCCTTATTTTTACCCTTTCAACCCTAGAAATTTAATTTTTCTTCAAACATTTTTTATTATTTTGGGCAGGGCAGGTATTTTGGGCCATTGAATCTGATTTAAACGTCAAAAATTTAATTAGAGGGGTGTAACATCCTTATTTCTAGCCTTTTAAGCCTGAAAATTAAATTTTCCTTAAAAATCAATTTTTATTCATTTTTGTGGGATCTAGTAGGTATTTTGGACTGCTAAATTCGAATGTAACGTATAGCGCAAAAGTTTTGGTACTAAATATTTATCCTTTCGAAAAATAAGGGTGTTACACCCCTCTAAATTAATTTTTACGCTGAATTCGGCAGCCTAAAATAGTTACAGGATCCCTTCAAAATAAAAAATTCGTTTTTTCAATAAAAATTTAATTTTAAAAGTTGAAAGGGTAAAAATAAGTATGTTACACCCTTTTAACTTAGTTTTTAATGTTAGATTCTGATTTAGCGCTTCAAACGACCCACTAGATCCCATAAAATTGACAAAAAATCGGTTTTTAAAAAACATTAAATTTTAAGGGTTAAAAGGATAAAAATAAGAGTGTTACAATCCTCTAACTTAGTTTTTAAAGTTAAATTCGGATTTAGCGATCCAAAATACCTATTAGATCTCATAAAAATTAAAAAAAAAACGTTTTTAAGAAGCATTAAATTTTAAGGGTTAAAAGGGTGAAAATAAGGGTCTAACGCCCCTCTAACTTAGTTTTTGGGGTTAGATTCGGATTTAGCGACCCAAAATACCTACTACATCCCATTAAAAGAAAAAAACTGTTTAAAAAAAAATAAATTTTAAGGGTTAAAAGGTTAAAGATAAGGGTGTTACAACGATCTAAATTAATTTTTGACGTTAAAATCAGATTCAGCGGCCCAATTCTCCTACTAGATCCCTTAAAAATTACAAAAAAGGTTATTTTTAACTTTTTGGGTTATTGAGAAATTGGGGGTGTTTTTCATCCCGTTTTTATTGCGGGAATTTTTCTTTGCTTGACTTTTTTCCTTGGGTCTTCCTAAACAGATTCCACTAGATTTCAGCCAAAAAAATTCTTTTTCGTAGAAACCTCAGCTTTGACCTTTTTTTAACACAGGAAACTCGACTACTGGTTGCGTACCGTGCAAACCGAAATACATCCCCAAAAAATTCATAAAAATTTAGGATTTCAACAATTTAATAACAAAATAATCGCCGAAAAAATATTGTAACTTGCTCGTGCATTAATTGGCGATTAACGATTAACTCTTAACGCACTGGCTAGGCCCGCGCGTTAAATGATCTTGAACATAAAATGCCCTTATAAAACTCTTGTTTAGTAAATAGCTATTATTGTTTTATATTCTGATAAACAAAAACGGAAGTCAAATGAGTCATTACCAAGAAACCTCCATGAACGATCAAAATCTCCCACCTATAATAATAAGACAAAAAAATCAAAACCTTTGTATTTTATTATCCTGTCAATCCATTTATTATCTACAATAATACTTTGACAGCCTATTATTGTATTACTAATCATTCTTAATAACTCTTAATCCCAAATACAAGATTCTAAACCAGCAAAAAATGCCTATCTTTTATCTTATCTTCAAATTTAAACCAATTCATAATAATTTATCGCTTTTAGTTATGATAGAAAGTTTATTTTTAAAAGTACTTTGGAAAACAAAGGGTGTTTATTTAGTATTTAGTTGCATTCCGAAATTATACACACAAGTGAGCACACGAAAATTTTAGCAACACCTTTTTTAAGTGATCTACGACGATTTTTTTGTGGTGGTTTTAATGATTTTAAAATAGTTTTAACTTAAAATTAGTCTATATGACTTACAGTGAAGTAATATTTCAAAATGCGGCGGTATGAATATTTTAACAGTCAGGATCCAGATAACTTTGATGAAGAAGACTCTTTGCTTGGATCTAATGAAAGGTAAGCCCTAGTAAGAAAATTTTAGCGGTTAAGAAGTGATCGCACAAAAGAGGTTTGTGGGCCTCTTTTAACACCTATAACTTAAATTGTACCTATTTTTTTATATTTATGGCCAGTTTCTAACAACGACTATTTATTACCTAAAATTTTAAATGAAATTTATAAAATCCAACGTATGGGTGCTTAATTTGATCGTATACATCGTATGTGATATGCTCTCCAGTAGAAGCTCTCTTAGTTGAAGCTCTAGAACCTCCTCTGTGTTTACGCAAGGAGGCATTAAGCATTAAGTTTTTACCTAAACAAGCCTTTTTAAAAACCGAATTACTTACCAATATATCAAAACTAAATACATCTGATCTAAGTAACAAAAAATATTGGCTACATGAAAATTCACCTCCTCTCTGCGAGGCTTTTCGAAATTTTAATCTTGTTGAACCTTTTAACCCCACCGACTATGAGTACCATTGCTCTTTTCAGGACATCAATGTTAAATTTGCACCCTTTACCGACAACAATGCTCCGAATGCTGCGATTTTAAAATCCGAAATTTCTCAATTTAATGATTTTATGCATATATATATATATATATATATATATATATATATATATATATATATATATATATATATATATATATATATATATATATATATATATATATATATATATATATACAGATGCCTCAAAAAATAAAAATTGTATTGGAGCTGGAGTGTATATCACAAAACTTTATATCGAACTTAGTTTAAAATAAACAATAACTTTAGCATTTTCACATGTGAAGCCGACTCTAATTATCACCACTTTGTTATACTGTCCGACTCTATGTCCGTACTTAAAGCCTTACAGAACAATAAATCCTGGAACTATAAAGACAATCCAATATTATGGGAAATAAGAAAATTGCTGCGCCGAATAACATTGCGTAGAAAACAAGTCTTTTTCATATGGGTCAAAGCACATACAGGACTAAAGTATAATGAACTAGTAGACTTCATAGCAAAGAAAAGCATTATTAATGGCACAGCAGCTAATTACACTCTCAGCTTAAATTACGGATATAATAATGCAAAAACAAATATTACCAATAAATGAAATATAAGATGGAAGGAATATTTCAAAAATAAGCCCACAAGATATACTCAGCTTGTAACTGAAATTCCACATAACTACTGGCATAAAAATCTACGCATGAAACTTGGATATGCCTGTTATCCTGCTCATCTGTATAAAATCAAAATATTACCTTCAGATCAATGTGAAACTTGCAATGTTAGGTGTGATCTAGATTATATATTCTTTCATTGTAACAAATACCTAGCCGAGACCAACAACCTATATAATGTTTTAATCAAAGAGTGTAAAGCTGTTTGTCCTTTTAACATCCTTAATCGTTTAGCCCTAGAGAGCACAAAGGTAAATAATGCTTTGATTTCTTTTTTGAACAGAACAATCTAAACTATAAATTACTTTTATGTAGAATTGATGCTTTTTGAGAGTAGGCAGTAGGATAGTCTTACTCATTTTTATTCTCATGTTACCTCTTTTTTAAGTGGTCTTCTTTGTGTGTTAAGAAAAAATCGCTCTGATCGACCCTAGCGGCGTGAAGTGTGTGTCCCTGTCATATATGTAATAGTTTTAGCTTGTATTCACCCTCTATTATTGGTATGATAAATAATTAGAAAAAATAAAATACAAAACTTCTTTTTTTAAAAAAGTAATACTTTGTGACTGGCTGAATGGCTGATCAGCCTGTTGCCATAAAAAAAAAAAGGAGCTTAATTTCTTTTTCTAGTCATAGGCTTAAGTAAAAAGCAAGATTTATTTTAGTAAGTTCTCCTTGGGTTACTCCCTAAAAAGTTTTTAAAGAATGGGACCACTTCGGATCTGGTCCCAGGGTATAGCGAACTGAGTGTGCTCAGTCATGCTTTTAGTATATTAGCAAAGTAAACTTTCAAAAAAATGTAACATAAATAAAAGTGCTTTGATATTATTAAATGAAGATAAAGATATAGTATCAATATTTGTTAATTTAAATATTACATGGTTACCTATGCTTTGTGCTAAAGTAATTTTAGGTAAACTTAAAATCGTTTAACATACCACCCTTCTTTGTCTTTTTAAAAATTATAAACATACCAGACAAGCAAACTAATATGTCATTTGAGGAGTAACTTTTCAAATAGTATATGTCCATCTGAGGAGCAAATTGCGTTTGATGCAATTTTAGAAACATAGTTGCAAACTCTATATAATCCTATAAAAACAACGCATTAAAACGTATTAGAAATATAAGTAATTAAATGGCAAAAAGTGGCAAACACATCAAAATGAATTTTGTCCACGAATGTAACCACTTCAAAACTATTATGTCCGATTGTCCTCTAGAAGACAGCGCTGCCGCATGGAAGCAGGTGTCATTTTATTTTTTAATCTACACTTTTTAATTGCTATAACAATTTTAAGGAATCCTTAGCACAAGATAATCTATAAAATGGCAAAATAAGCAGTGTGATGGAGATTTAAGGAATACACTAAGAGTTCTTAAAATTGTTGGTGCAACCGGCCATAACCATAAGTGATATTTTCTGTGTTGTTGAGCAAAATAGTTCAAAAATAAAATGGATAATGTTAAAGTACGGAAATACATTCAAGAATCACGAAAAAAACTAGCCGAATTTTTTACGTAAAGTCGCATCAAAACGCAATTTGCCCAGAATTGACCACAACAAAATCAATTTTGTGTACTTGAACGCAATAAAATGTATTATGTCCGAACAATTTTTGCAATTTTTTATTTAATAGAACTTATTTTGATTAACATGAGGTCATCTATTACCAGTATCGTTCATTATGTTTCTAATATTAACATTTTTGTTACTTTATAATGAGCTAGTAAAGAGTAATACGTTTTTCGCTTCCATTTAAAAAATATGTAAGATGGACATAATGCATATTGAAAAGTTGCTCTTCATTTATAAGAAAACGTCATACATATTAAGAAGCTCTTATCTCGAATTTTAAAAATGTTTAAACTCTTTCGATAAGATAAATAATAAAGACGATATAAACAAAAATGAAATTTTGAAAAAATTTCAGTCCAAAATATTTTTTTTTTAATAATGTAATTTTTTATTTTTTATTTTTTTTTAATTAATAAATCATTTATTTAATTCATTTGAATCCCAAATCACCAAAAATGTGCATAAAAAAACCAAAAATTTAAAAAAAAAACATTTTTTCCAGATATCCCTTTAAAAAAATTCTGAATATTGGGTTTTTTTTGGGTTTTAATTGAAAATATCGATTTAGCAAAAAGGTTAATAACTAAAAATTAAAGGTCTTGTAAAAAAACATAGTTTAAGTTATATAAAATTTGTGTATCTTATTTATTTTTTTGGGGTATTGACTTTTTTAAAATTAAAAAAAAAAAAAGTTAATATCTAAAATTACGCTTTTTCTCATTATTACCCCCAATTTTGTTTTTAGAATCGTGTTCTGGGGAAAAAAATACAGGGTGGCCGGAATAATTTGGAACAAATAAATATCAAGATGCGGTTTTTGCAGATGCACTTATATTTTTTTAAAAAGTTTATTTCGTACCTTCATTTTTTTGGGGGAATTTTTCCCCCATTAGCAAAAAAAAAAAAAAACAAAATGGCCGATTTTCCATTATAGAAAATTATTTTTTTAAATGGAAAAACCCTTTGTATATGTTTTATATTTTCAAAATTTAATTTTCCCCCCCTTTTAAAAAAAAAAAAAAATTATGGTTATAAAAAAAAACAAGTATTTATTGACCTTCGAAAATTGACTGATGTCGACCAACAATATTATTTAACAATTAAAATTTGTTTTGTTAAAAAAAAAAAAGGATCCCCAAAAGGGTTTTTTGGGTTATTCACAAAATAATAGTTACAATGGTTACATTATTTTTAAAAAAAACTACTGTAAATGTTGAAAATGCCTTCCGCCGACTTCGACGCACTTATTTAAATTCAAAAAAAAACTTATTAAAACTATTGAAAAAAATTTTCAGGAATATTTTCTATTATGTTTCGGTTTTTAAAATTTTTTAATTGCAAAAAATTTGGGGGGAAAGGGTGGACATAACACCTCTCTGTCACTTTCCCCACAGAAAAAATCTGGAACAGTAAAAAAGGTGAACGAGGTGGCCAGGAAATGGGGCCCCCTCTTCCAATCCCCCGGGGTTTCCCCAAAAAAGTTGGGCAGTAAACCCCTTTAAAATTTGCATAATGTGGTGAGCCCCCTCTTGTTGAAAATAGACAAAAAAAAAAGATTTTCTTCTTTCAATTGGGGATAAAAAAAAATTTCCAGATATCAACGTAAGTCCAAGGGTTACTTTTCATGAAAAAAAAAAGGCCATAAATTTTTTTCTTTGACATACCACACCAGACTGTGACTTTTGGCGAATCTCTAACGTGTTCGTTATATTGTCGAGGATTTTCTGTTGCCCAAAACCTGCAGTTATGCTTATTTACTTTTCCATTGAGGTGAAATTTGGGTTCGTCTGACATTATTAGTCTACCCAAAAAAAAGTATATTGTTCCTTACTAAATTTTGAATTATCTGGCAAATTCCACCCCCTTTTTGGAAAATCAGTTTCTTTTATTTTTTAACATTTGAATTTTGTAGGTTTTTTAAATTTTAAATTTTTTTTTCATGATTTCTTGTACTGTAGTTTTAGGAATATGGACTGAACTTGAATTTTTTTTTTTTGACAATGTTGGGTCTTCCTTTATCTCCAGAATTTATAACGTTTTTTTTAGCAAATTCTCATTGTTTACTAATTTTTTTTTTACAAATAAAGATCCTGTACTCCAGAATTTTCTGTACCAGATTTTAATTGAATTTTTTGTGGGTGGAGCTTTATTAAACATGTTTCTAAATCTTCCGGGGTTTTTTTTCTGATTTGGGTTTGGAAATAATAACACATTTTCCTTTTTCGCTTAACGAGAACATTTTGCGCTTCCCCAATTAAAATAACTTGTAAAAAAAGACCAACAATGGCTGACAATGAGGCTTGTTGCTGTTATGGAAACGAGATAAAGTTTCCACAGGCTTTTTTAAAAAAAACCTTTTAAAAAAAATATTCCTATTCGACATACAGTCAATTCTTTGGGGGTCAATAAATGCGTTATTTTTTAAGATAACCATAGCTTGTGTTACATTTTTTTTAAAAGGGGAAAAAAATTAAATTTTAAAAATATTGAAACATATACAGGGTGTTCCATTTAAAATAACAAAGTTGTCCTATATCGGAAAGCCCCCAAAATTTTTTTTTGAGCTAATGGGAAAGTCAAAAAAAAATGGTAAAGATACGAGAATAAACTTTAAAAAAAAATAATATTTTGGAAAAAACCCCATCGATATCTTTATTTGTTCAAAAAATTATTCGCATCAAAAAGGATCAAAATATGGACGGCCACCCTTTTAATTTTTGAAAAAAATTCTAGTCCGACACGCATTACAGACCTGTGTTATTGAACTACCGGGTATATTTCAATTTTATTTTAATCTAATGTAATACCAAGTATGACTCTTCAAATTACTATCCCACGAAGTGGTGTGAAGTACTCACACCAGCTGCAGGAAAGACTAGCTGTGCCCCCCATTACCAGCTTTTGTACGCCCTGTATTGATAAGAACTTTGGACAACTGTTTTTACAAACCATTAATTATTGAGTAAAAATTGAGTATAGTCTGTCTCAAAGTATATCGCTATGGCTTTTGACGGACAAAACCCCAATAAACCTTTAACGATTTTATTACCTATTGGTATTGGGTAAACACATTATTTCATAATGGCAGGGGTGGGCCAGCTATTTCTTGAGTATTGACCATTAGGTATATAAATATTTCGGCTAATATTTTAGTGGCAGTGTTGAATAACCGTCTTTACTGTGCATTTCGAAAAAGTTGTTTTACGAGAATATAACTATGTCGCGTCGAAATAATTTGTCATTAGATGCAAAACAGGTTATGAAAAATGTGTATTAAACTTTAATCAGTAGAGGACTAATTAAACAAGAAGCTTTAAAAGAAACCTGTCTACTCACAAAAACTCGAATATCATCGATAAGGGATATTATTATTAGTGAAAAATTGAACAAAAGAAAAAAACGTGGTTATTTTCAATCTCACCGTAGAAACAATAGTGATTAGGATCTAATAAGAAGGAAAATATATTGTCTTTATGAAAGCGGAGTTGTTCCTACCTTAGATAAACTGAAAAAGAAGCTAGACGAAGACGAAACCAGTATAAATATTAGTCGTGCCACCCTCCATAGAGTTGTTTGTAAAATGGGATTTAAATACTGCAAAATAGACAAAAGACAAGTAGTAATGGAATTGCACAGATTACGCACTTGGAGATTTAATTACCTTAAAGAAATTAAAAGATATAGGTGAGAAAACAGATCCATAATTTACCTTGATAAAACATGGTTTTAATACACACGACACAGTATCCATAGGATGGGTCGATTCCAGTCAAAACTGTCAGACGAAATCACCTTTAAATAAAGGAAAACGCGTTACCATAATACACGCTGGTTCAGAAGACGGATTTGTTCCAAACTGCTTGCTGTTGTCTGCAAAAAATGTTAAGGATTCTAGCTTGGATTATCATGAGAATACAAGTGCACAACTTTTTAAAAACTGGTTTCAAAATTATCTTTTAAAAAATATTCCAAACAGCAGTGTTATTGTCATGGACAACGCAAGCTACCACAGCCGTCTGCTACACAAAGCACCAACTTCATCAAGTTCAAAAACTAAAATCCAGGAATATTTGTTAAAAAATTATATTTATTTTGAATTTAGTTACAAAAAAGCGCAACTTTTGGAAGTCTCAAATTCATATGCAATTAAAAAACAATATGTATGTGATAATTTGGCTGAACAGGCTGGGCATACTGTCTTACGGCTTCCTCCGTATCACTGTATGTTTAACCCCATGAGCATTTGTGGAACCAAGTAAAATCAAAGATCAGAGCGAAAATGTTACACTACTTTAAGTCCCAGTGTTATAAATTTGATAAAAATGTATTCAAATTTGAGAACTGGAAAAATTCAGTAAGCACATTATAAAAATTGAGGACTCTTACATTTCTATACAAAACAACATAAATTCTATTGTAATTAATGTCCATGGTGATTCTGGCAGTGAAACAGAATTAGATTTAGATATTTAGATTAAAAATGTAATTATGTATAGATATTATAGTTATAAATTTATTAAAACTTAGCATACATTTAACTTTTTAATGTAATTTTAAGATTATACCTACCTAAATAAACAATAAATTATAAATCTTTAGGTTATTAGGGTCCGTCCCTAATGTTCTGTCCTTTAATACCTACTGATCCGCAGTTTTATTGTTGCCGGCAGGTATAATCCATAAATGAAGGCAAAGCTAACACGGTATACTTCAAGACAAACTATACTCTTTATTTATGTCGCTGATCTTTACCGTTTTCAAAAAAAAACATCACTCTATTACGTTATGTAGTTGGCATATTCGATTAAAGATACATCTTTGTGTTTATAAAATGTTTAGCCTTTAACTAATCTAATTGTAAGTGAGTAATTCACAACACTTTCTTTGACAGTAATTTAAAGAGTACCTGGTGGTTTAATAATTATGTCTAAAAAACTTAATTTCTTTGGAGCTCTTTGTCCTTTAGGAGCCAATATCTCTGAAGAAAAGGTCTATACAAAAAATTAAAAACTTGTAGTATTCTTTTCACGTGTTTTTTTATATTATGGAGATTTCTCACATTTTTCCGGATACCCTCTCTACTCTTCCGTAAATGAAGGGTTAATTTAATTATTTTCCGAAAGTGTTAAGCAATTTTCTAAAACCTGAAAGGTGATGGAACTCAAATAATTACGAATTCATCTTCCAGAGGTTAAAATACGTCGAAAATGATGTGTTGCCTTTGCAAATCTCTTTCAATTCTTAAAATTATTTATTTTTTGAAAATATTCATTTATTTGCTATACACTGAAGGGTGATAAAGCACAACTGATAACGGATTCATATTTAGGAGACAAAAATACTTTGGAAACCGTATATGGCATGAAAAGAACAGACAATTTTTGTATGTGGAGGTAGCAATTAATTTTTTCTCCCAAGACCGTCATGCAAAAATAAGGGGGTTAGTTATTCCTGTATTTAATGGAATGTATAGCTTCTAGAATAATAAATCTTCCTTTTTGCACAAGTTTATGACCAAACAAAAACATTTTGCTTTAGATAAATAGGTCGGTAAGGTTCCGATTATATGTAAAATATTCAAGGTAACGTGATTACGTTCTTCACGATCTTAAGTTCATCATAATTACAATAATCAATTGACAATTTTAAAATAATTTTCATAGAAAAGGAGTAAAAATAGGTGATCATATCGAAAGTCGGGAAGTCCAGTTTAAACGGTGGTTCTAAAGGCCAATGCTGCTTCTTCTTCTTCTTCCTGGGAGCCGTCTTTCACTACCGGAGGCAGCGCAGCCTCTTGGGCTTTTTGTGCCTAATCTCCCATTGTCTTTTATACCAAACCCTCCATTAGTCTGGTTCCTTCCACAAGTCCGCATAATCCCGAGACTGGTTGGTTGATATATTCCTGTGGGCTTATTTTCGGTTGCCCAAATAATGCCTGTCTTTTGTGATTTAACGCTTCAAATTCACACAGTATGTGGTAGGCTGTTTCTTCCCCTCGTCGCACAATCTGCAACTTGGGTCCCCATTGTATGAGCCTATCTTGTGTAGGTGTCCTCTTAGGTTATCGTGCCCTGTTAGCAACCCTACTGTTATGCGAAGTCTTTTTCTACTTTGTCTTAGTAGTTCTTCCTTCATTCTTCCCCATGTCTTACTCTACTGAGGTTTTTCCAGTATTGCTTCGTGTTGCCAGTGGTAAAGTACTCTTTTACTTTACGGATGCCCATGTTCCATCAATATTATAGTACCCCATATGGTAAAGATTCCAATTAAGTACCATGTAGTATATTGCCACGCAGTATAATATGGCACAAGTGGTTGAGTGACAGTAAATATTGCTGATTGGGCATTTACTTGAAAACAACGTTGTCGACAAGATGGCAAATGGTATTCCGAGAGGCCAGTTTAAATCTGAATAACAATTTTTGTTTTACGAAATAAAATTTTATAAGACATTATTTCTATGAGTTTTAAATGAAAAATATTTTTTTCATTATATTTACTTTAAAACTTTCCTTTCTGGTTTCAAATTTAAAGCTGACTCTCGGAAATGGATGATAAAACCTATTCAAGATATTTTCAGTGCACCGGATCTCTCGTTTGTTCTGTGAATATCTTGAGAACGAAATGATTAACTGAAAGGCAGGTAATCAGTTTAAAATAATACTGATGAGGCATTTATCTGGAAACGGCCTCGTCGGCAAGAGCATTGTTATCGCCCCTAAACGGAGCTCAAGACAAGCTAAATTGTCTTTATTAAAGCAAATTGAAATATGAGAAATAAGAATAGAGATGTCATATTTACTAAGTATGACATTTTTTAACATTTATAAAATTTTATTAATATAAAAAAGAAAACTGCTTGAACCTTTACAAAATAACGGTAATAGAAAAAGTAAAAAAGTATTTAATTTATACATCTGCTATTCTTTTAAATTTTTGTATAACCGTTATTTTGTAATAAGGTACAATAGATAACATATTTGTGGTTAGTTGATATTTTTCATTATCGATATTTTGTTTTCGATGTTTTTTATTTCGACATTTTGATTTCTATATTTTTTATTTTTAATATATTATTATTGATATTACTGCATTTAATATTTTGTATGTACGATATTTTGTTTTCGATATTACTGCGTTTAATATTTTGGATGTACGAAATTTTGTTTTTTGATTAAATGTTGTCGATATTTTTAAATTCGATATTCTGACATTCGATAATATTGTCGCTGGAAAATTGTAAAAAGGAACTTCTTTATGGAGCCCGTCATGCCAGACGTTGTCAAAAGCCTTAGTATATCAACAGCAACGATTAGAGAATCATCCAAAAATACAAGCGACTTGTCTCGGATATGTAAAAAGAAATAAGAGAAGACCTGACGTGGACATAATCAGTACTGTCCATCGTGTATGATTTTGTGTTATTTCAAATTTGGAATTATTACTTCGCAAACAACCAACAAAAGAGGGTATAGGTGGTATATGATCGGCCCTTCAGCTCTCCGGAAATATGGCTGTCTTAAAAAATCTAAAATAGGCGAGTTCTGATAGGTGCAAATTCAGCAGCGCTTTTTTAAAACAATTGGTAAAATACCATTTAGAGGAATTCTGGCAGTCTATTAAAAATTTAATAAACTTAACAACATAGTACAAATCTTTTGTTGTTTATTTTAACCAAAACATCTGAATGTAAAAGATAATCACTATAATACACGTGTACCTCATGATGAATTAATTTAGAAAAGACATCTTTGGGAAGAGCTTTGTTATCGCCCAAGGCAGGCAAAATTGTATTTTTTAAGACAGAAAAGTGAAATAGGAGTATATTAGCACAAAGATTTGCGAAGTCTTTTATTACGTATGTTTATGGCTTAAAATTTCAAATGTTGCCGCAAGGAAAGTGTTCGCAGTAATACGTCTTAATAAGCAACGAAATAATAACACCGAATATTGCGAGGAAGAAATCCTAAAATTTAGGGATTTTTTTAACCTAAAATAATGTTTGTTACTTTATAATAATTGTTAAAATTTTAGATTGTAATTATAGGTACCTAAATAAGGGGTGTCGTCTAGTATTTAAAAATAATAATTTAAATTATTAGACGAAGTAGATTTCAATTTTATTTTTATTATTTTTAATTAATATTTATTTGCATAAAAAATTAATTTCGTTCATTTACACGTGGTTGTGGTTAGTTGTGGTTAACAACAATATTATTAAAAAAACATTTATTTTATGAATTTAAAGTTTGCAGATATGGGTTATACATCTATGAATTTGCTGATGGTAACGCCCTGGAAGGCAGTTGTATAAAGGTGTATTTATACTTTAAGAAAAATCAGTGGAGTATCAGTTTTAAAAACATTCAGTGCAAATCCCACACGAACGCCATTGGAAAAAATAAAAAATATATTGTACAGCAAAATATACCTTTTGATGCGGGGAAGATACGTATAATGACAATATTTATATGGTTACACCAAAGTTATTTTTTTATTTAAACTTTTAGTACCTAAGCAACAAAAATTTTTGCCGGTACCTTAGTTAAAATGATTATAAATTTCTTTAATGTCCGACTGGTATAATATTTGACAAATAATAATGTTATGTCAAGGTCAGTTAAATACGAAATATTACCCTAGGGCGTTATTAAAAAAAATAACGCCCTAGGGCCTTCAAATTTACCAATAAATAAACAATAAATTATCTTCATTTAAGCATTTAACATACTTACACAATATACTTATCATAATAAAAATTATTTTTTAAAGTAAAACGTACAATTTTCAAACTGACCGGAAAATTCCACATTTCCATACCCCACTGCAGTTGCTGTGTTACTTGAAGTAATACTTTTTCCAACTACAAGGAAGCATTAGCCAATTTGGAGCTTTCACTATCATCCACGTACCCTCGTGCTACCGAAGAACTCTTCCAGCCTCCTAACCTTATTAAGCTCTCGAAACTACCTCCCGCATCAGAATGAATTGTTGCCGACAATGACCTGTGTACGCCTGTGTAAACCCAAATATGTAGCAATCTTAAAGGGTATATTTCCAAATTTATTTTTACCTATAGGCTGCACAGTACATCGTTCATCACGATAGCACAAAAAACCTATCAGGTGCACTTTTAGGTCGCAAAGACACATAGTCCCGAATTAACTTTGTTGCGCACATTTCACTGTCATCAATAACCAAAAAGCTCCTTGCTTGCCCATTTTTACTTTGTGGAATGTCAATAAATATATGCTGACCCATATCACGCACATCGGAAAACTTCATTTTCACAGCTCGTCTCTTCTACAAGCTCCGAATACACCTATCACTAATGCAACTTTATCTGCCAAATATTTTTCAGTCGGCGCTTCTTTAAAAAGTTATAACTTGTTCGCGAGTCAGAACCTTCGACTTTTTAGGCTGATAATTTCTCCCAAGTTGCTTTAGGAACTCTTGCAGAGAAATCATCTTTTCATTACTTCTTATCTTCTTATGAACTATTAATTCTTTACGTAACATTGAAAACTTTGTCCAAAGAGAATTTGGAGAATATGACTCTGACAAATCTTGAAAATAAGCCATCAAAACGGTTTGCCCACACGGTTCACGCAGTTTTTCCGTCAGCCAGGCCTCAAAGGGAAATATTCTTCTCGTAAATCCGCCTAGTTTTTCTGGCACAAGCGCATGCTCAGCTTTAGCAGCTTTCACTAAAATATCTTGGGGAGATGGGTATTTTCCACTACTTCGGACATTTTTATGCCTCAATCGCAAAATTATTTTTTGTGCTGTCTTATTGACAAATAACTTACAACCATGGTTACCACAATATTACGTTTCGACAATTTTTCAGGTAAATGCTAGTACTTGATTTGGTTTAAACTAATCATTCAAAATTCATTCAAATTTTTTTCATTAAAATATTTAGTCGGACATTAAACGTTAAAGGCACCACGGGTATTAAGGATAATAACGCTTTCGGTCAACGATACTAACCCCATCGACCTCAAGCGTTATTATCCTTATAACTATTTTTTATTTCATATTCAAACCGACCGAATTTAAAGGACTTACAGTGTAATTAAAGTAACGTTTTTTCGAAAACGGTTAGGATTAGCAACCTGAATAAAAAGTGCATAATTTTTGGTTAATAGTTAAAGGTGTGTAAAATATGTTCGCCAAAGTTTTTGTCAATACAGAGGGTTAAAGGGGTCATGAGTATCACAGCTAGTGCCTCCCTGCAGCTGTGAGTAATTCACAACACTTCCTTTGATAGTAATTTGAAGAGTCTTACTTGGTATTAGTTCTTATTAGAATAAAATTAAAATATACCTGGTGGTTCAGTAATTATGTCTAAAAAACTTAAATCCAATTGAGCTCTTTGGGATCCAATATGTCCGAAGAGGAGGCCTATACGAAAAAAAATGTTCATATGAACTTGTAGTATCCTTTTTACTTATTTTTTTAAAGGATTTCCAGCAAATAATAATAATAAAAAATACTTTCATACATATTTAAATTTTAAAACTTTCTTTTCAGACAAGGAGAGGTGGTAAAACCATGGGATACGTTCAAAGTCCTTCATCGAAAGCCACAGGTTGGATCTACGGTAGAAACAGCATTTATCGACAATGGAGTAAAAGTTCTCAAGGTTGTGACAATAATTGTGGTGTTTCTGGTAGTCTTGGCGACAGCTGTTGTCTCAAAAATAACTTTTCTCTTAATGACGTCACAAATAAAAAAGGATGTCACCCGACCATATTGTAATTTAGCTTTAAGTAAGTATATTTTTTTTATCTGTGTATAAGCCTTTTGGGGTATTAAGGGTAAAATTTTACTACTTAGAGTAGATTTAACAACCTAATTTATACCAATTAGAATTAATAGATATTTCTTTTATAAGATCGTAAATACACTTTTATGTACAGTGACGGAAATAAAATTTCGTACACTTAGGTTAACATTTTATGTCAATTTTGAATATTGTGGTAAACTTGGCTTTTTACCTTTTTCTCACCTTAATTAATATTCAATAAAATACATGACTCCAAAATAAATATATAGTTTATTTTATTCAAATATTAAAGAAAAAACACTGGCTTAATATTTTAAAACGGCACCATTTTTTTCCACTTATAAGTTTAAACGTGTGGTCATTGATGCAATCAGCATTTGTGCATGGTGAACATTGTAATTATTCCAGGTTTCTTCAATTTTATTCCACAAATCATCACTGTTTTGTGGATGGAAATCATTGTTCTTGTTAATTTCCTTTACGATATATCCCCAAACGTTTTCGATTAGATTGATATCAGGGCTTCTTAAGGGCCAAGGTAACAATAAAATGTTATTTTCCAGTAGCCAGTCCGAAACTCTCCTTGCTGTATGGACGGGGCAGTTGTCATGCTGGTATATAAAATTTTCTTGTTCAAATATATTGTTTCCCGATGGCAACATAACATTTTGGAGTATGTGTATATAAGCTTGACTATTAAATCTTTCTCGAATACGGTGGCATATGCCTAGCCCTCTGAAAGACATATACCCCCATACATTAACAGAAAGTCTTCCGCTTGTTTTAACATGTTGGGTATATCTTTCTTCGTACTGTGTATTTTGCGGCCTATACACTCTAATCTGTCCGCTATAATAAGATTGAAAAATCTTCTCATCGGTAAATACTACCCTTTCCCAAAAATCCATACCTTGCGGTAAATATTCCAGTGCAAACCCCATTCTTTGCTCTTTATTCATATCGGTCAAAAATGGCTTTTTAGCAGCTACACTGCTTCCCAATTCCGAATTTTTCCTAATGCGATTTTTTGCCGTTCTTACTGTCCCAGGAAAATTAGTTTGGTTGTGTGCTTCTACAGCTGTCTGAAATGGATTGTTTCGCAAAAAATCTATCAGATCATTATCTTGATTTTCTTTTGAAATTTTTTTTCTACCACTTCCAGCCCTTCTCTCCAATGGTCCTGTATTTTCCTATTTAGTTCTGAGGTTTTAAATAGTGCTTCTTGGTTTCCCAACTTGCTGAGCTATTCTTCCCAGAGAAACACCTTCTTCGAATAGAGTAATTACTCTCGCCTTCTCTAGTTCATTCATTTTCCAAAATAAAAAAAAGTAAAATGATATAATTTTGAAATGTGTGACAGATAACAATTTGTCAAGTAAGGTATATTTCCAGGTGATCCAGGTACGCAAAAGCCAACATCACACTGGGAAAAATTAGGTGTACGAGATTTTAATTCCGTAACTGTACGTGCAACCAAATAATTATAGTTTTTACCATAAACACATAAAACATTTTTATGCAAAACATTATAACAAATACAATAATTAAAATTCGTTGTCAGTTGTCAAACTTGACAGCGACCATATAGGATGCCGAGATCAAAATATACAAGTTCTGTCCCAAAGAAGTTTTGATTTTTTTCTGTATACAGGTTGTCCGAAAAATACGTCTACAACATTTGATGACAGACTACGGGCGTCAAAATAAATCTATTAAAGCGAACTTACCTATATCCAAAATTGGTTCAATTAGCATGCGGAAGGCGTCAAAGATTAAAAAAAAATGTTTTTTTCTAAATTTTTTAAAAACGTGCAAGTTGATTTCAATAATTTTTGGTGATGAGTCTCGGGCTATAAAATGACGTTTGGTGTTGGCACAGTTATCCACTTTACTTAACCTAAAGTATTATAAACGTGACGTCTTATATACCTATATCTTCTATTTTTTATGTCATTGACTTACTGATAAATTAAATACTATTTTCTAATAAAACAATGTATTTGGAAGATTTTTCATCTCTTGCAAAATTTTCCTGGGATAAGTAGTTATGCCAGAAAAAAATAATTTTTAATTTACGTGCTCGGGCATAATATTTTATTAATAAATAAAAAACTCGATTAAAACAAAACATTAATTAAATGTGCAAAATGACCACCATTTTGTTGAATACACTTATTTACACAATAAACTTGAACTTTATTTAATGTCTCGGGATTATTAAGATGGTTGCTTGCATTTAAAATTCGTTGCCATAATTCTTTGCGCGTG
>JAHBCN010006308.1:49824-100099 GCA_019359885.1 Listronotus oregonensis | reverse complement strand
CCATCCACCCCCCCCCCCATCCACCATCCATCCCCCATTATCGAGATTAGGTGGAAGCGTAAAAAGGACTAAGCCAAGTAAGTCGGGGAAAAATATTTTTTTTTCTTTTGATACCAGCTGACGAAGACCTTTATAGTCGCGATTGTTTTTTTTTCAAGATTTTGGGATTATAAATTAAAAATTTTAAAGGGGGAAATTAAATATATTTTTTTTTGGGGGAAAAGTAGCCGTTATCGAATGGGGAATCAGGGCGTTCACGAAAGCTTTATGATAAACTCTTTATGTTTTCCCCACTACATTACAACAAATTATTCAACCACATTTTTTTTTTTGTGTAAAAGCAGAAACATTAAAAAGAAGGAAATAGGAAGTGTAATGTTTGTAGTCTGGATTTTGTTGGCAATTAGGCTTTTTTACATTTTATATATTATGCTTTTATATTTAAACTTATTCTGTTGTACTATTTGAAACTGTTTTATTCTTTAATATATTGAATTGTGGAATAAATAAAGGGAACCCTAAATTAACGTATGCCAGATGTCGCTGACATGCAATTATTCATTTTTTAAAATTATTTATATTCATACCCAGGAATAAAAACGACGCACTACTCGTATATTTGCCAATACGATATATCGTTATCGGCCAAAAAGACATATCATCCTTTCTCTGACAAAAATAAAAAAAAAATGAAAAAAAAAATACAGAAAGATAAAATTTCTGGTGTATGGTAAAATATTGCGCTTTTATAAAGTAGTTAGTTTTAAATTATTCCATTGTAGCTATGAAAGAGTTAAATTATGTATGTGAAGTATGGAAAAAAACGGTATTAAAAATGCAATTAATAACTTAAAATGAATATTCACCAGTAATATGCACTGTTTTTAGTTTTCTCCACAACTTTTAGGGACTATGTTCAAGCTTATAAGTTCTATTTATTTAAAAATATCTACATCAACTCTTTTTAATTTAAATACAGTAAACTATGATTATAACATCATTATCAAAAAATCTGACGATAGAATCCAGTACTTAAAGTGTCCCCAAGCCCCAGTTCAACATACCATTCGAACCCTCGCTTGAATATTTTGCAGTGCCATATTTTGTCTTGGGCATCCACCATTTGCTGCAAACTTTGGAAACAGACCAGTTATGGTGCTAAAGATTTCTAAACATGCACTTACTGCCTTATCGATTACGATATGCTGATGATAACTGAAAATGAACATAAGTAGTTATTGGTATTTCGCCGAATCGTGCAGAAAAGTACAACTTTTTCCAATTGTTAGGTACAAGGTGGCAAATTTTCGATGGATTTTAAGGGTATTGGAAAAATTACAAGAGGTAGCGCAAATCTGATGGCACATTCTCGAGTTCGATTTTCGAAAAAACTGCAACGGTAAAAAATAATCGCGGGTAGCTTAATTCATCTTGGAGATACAGAGTGTTTTAACCACAACTAACTACAAACGACGCTTCAATTCGCTCTGTTGTAAAAAGTCACGCGGTCAGTGCGCTGTTGCCAGTGTTAGCAAAAAGCCATATCGAGAAAACATGTTTGCTCACTGGTTTATAGTTTTGTCTAATTGGTCCAGGAGGAATTGGCGCATGAGTACGAAAAACTATTACACCTCAATTTTTTTTGCCCTACTGATGATTTAAATACATGTTGCCATGGGGCAACCTGGTGCCATATTGTTTAAACCAAAATGGTTTAATGGGGATATCACAAAGATAAAAAATATAATAAAATATCAATACATTTTGCAAAATCACATCCTGCGGGATTTCTACCTATTTTGCAAATGGCTGCGGTACTTAAAACAGTACGAGATTGCAAATCTTACTCGTAAATCTTTGTGAACAGTATGCCATTTATATTTTAGTGTACTTGGATAATTGTGTAACATAACGCAATTAAGAAAATACTCTCAAATATTTCAAAAAGAACATTTCTTCCCATGAGTATTATTAAAAAATTACCTTCCTATTGCTGCTGCTAATCCTGCTGCTCTATTTTTAGTTTCCTTTAGAAAATTTTCAGTACCCATATAGCATGTCACTAGAATTCTATTACACAACTCCTGCGCACTTTTGGGATATACTCTGAGTCAGCTGTAATTCTTCTAACATCGGAAAGAACTTTGGGATCTATTAACAAAAAAATAGTATTGCAGTAAACGGTAATTGATAAATTAATCATTCCTAAAAAATGCACATGAAAATATATTTCAGAAGATTTTTTCCTCGATAAAAAAAATACTTCAGGTAAAATTGAATTTTTTCAACTTTCCAAAGAAATTTGTGTTTCCCGTTTGTTTATTTGGGATTCCCTTCTACTTTTTGGAAAATGGGACCTCTTCAATCCAGGTTCCGGAGTATACGAGGTGACCCTGTCCAGCCCTATTGACCCCTATGAACTTGCAGATCGTCTGCAACAAAAAAGAAGAAAACCCCCAAAAAACTTAAAAATCACAAATATTAATCTACGCTTCGGTGGTAAGTCGGCCACCGTTGTCAAGATAGAAACTAAAACAAAATGTTAAACCAAATTTTAAGAAATTTTTGATCTAAAAACTTAGGAAATTCTGATAGCTCTTTTACTTTTTTATAAGGTTTTGTCATAAAATGACGATTTTCGTTTTTTTGGGGGTTTTCTTCTTTTTTGTTGCAGGCGATCTGCAAGTTCATACGGGTCAATAGGGCTGGACAGGTCAGCTTGTATACCCAGGGACCTGGACCGAAGAGGTCCCATTTTCCAAAAAGTAATAGGGCGAGTATCCCAAATAAAACAAACACGAATCCACCACATAACTATAGAACATATTTAGAATTTGTTGTATCTCAGCAGATTTTTTATTAAGTAAACGTACAGAAAAAACTACAAAAACAAAAAACTTACCACCCCCTTTTTGTATATTTTCAACTATTAATCTACACATGGAATGAACTATCACAGCAGTACTAGAAGAATCTATTCCGCCACTCAACGGTAAGAAAAAGCCACCTTGTCCTGAACGTCTCAAGTAATCCCAGAGCCAACAGGCAGGTCCCTGAAAAAAATTTACATTTCTAAAAGAACAAATTTTACAAACGGTATATTTATAAGATCTAATACCAGCAAAATATGTGAAGACTTTTATAGGGTGATTTAGAGCTAGAACTAACCAGAACTTATACCCATTCAAGTTTTAATAAATGTGGCAATAAAAAAAAGCCAATTTAGGATACGTTCTTACTTGAGCAATTTCTTCTTCAGGAGTCAAGTTAACAATTTCAATAGGTTGAGCAGTAGGTAGCGTTGTATCATGTTCAGGAGATAAAGAAAAGTCTATGGCAATCCTAGGATAACTCTGACTACCTGAAGCTAAATGTGCTTGAGATCTCTTGCTGTTTCTATAGCATCGTATATCTTCCAAATCTATTGTGGCAGTAATAACTTCCTAAAATAATTTAAACAAAGAAAACATAATTATACAATTAACCTGTTCCATTAAAAATTTGTTACTTTAATTTTTAGTGCAAAAGTGATTTTTATTTTATCTAATTTTAAGTTTATACTTAATATAAAGTACTCACTACTTCTTCTAAAGCGAACTGTTTGGTTCTTGTTAAAATAGAACCATTTAAGGTAATCGAAGAGGTCCCCTCAAAATATACTCTTTCACCATCGCAACCTCTTAAATTACTGAACACATAACAACCTAAAACAAATTTAAATTAAAACTACGATTTAATTTAAAAAAAGTTTATAGTTTCACCTCCACATTTCATTGTTGCACTTTTTACCAAATCAGCTAAAACATAATTTTTTCTAAGTTGCGTATGGCTACCGGAGCCATTGCAAATTATCTCAACGCCATCGAGAGAAAGGGGAATATGGGGACTATCTGAACACCATAATTCTTCACATATTTCAAATCCTGAAAAAGTAACAAATAGATTTATTACTACTGGAAATTTCAAGAGGATTTTAAGTAATTTCTATAGGGGGTGTACAGATTTAAAGCTCACTAATGGGATATCATCATAGACGGTAGAGATATAGCAAAGAATGAATTGTGGCAAAGTTACGTATTTTGGTGCCTAATTATTTGGTGTTAAAAAATCTAATTACTTTAAAAAATATTGGTAAAAACGAAATTGTTTTTCTTTGTTCACTAATACTTGTAGCACTCTTTAAAACACGATGGTGTTATTCAGTTTTTTTTATCAGACGTTTTGTTTAGGTGCATTTATAATCATTTTATTACTTTTCTTGCAAGAGACAAGTATTGTAATCGCGAAAAAACGTACCGCGAGAACTTTGCTTTTCGTGAAAACTCGATACTGAATGTTTATTCAAAATTATTTTTAGAAATTATAACTTCCAAGTGACTTAACAGGCAAAGATGATGTTTTCAACGCAGATTAGACCTGCACCGACTACAAACGTAATAGCGACTCTATAATCGCCCGCAAATGGTGGCTGCGAACTTTGGCCGAGATTCGCGCTAGATCTCTAGGCGAAAAACTTGGCCGTCTACATTCCCAATGTTCTCGGTTACGTTCACTATTCCCTTTGCCGTAGAACAATAAATCGACATTGAATTGGGAACGCCGCAAAGCGCAAACGCCAAGCCGCAATACCATCCAAATTAGCGGTTCACGACTTTTGCGTGTTTTCGCGCTTCGAGTGTTGAGCTTTTTTTATAACACTAAACGTCTTTTTCGATGAAGACAACATTTTTCATATAGACCGATTTAAACTGCCTTCGAAATTAAATGTTTATTCGCCTAACCAAATGCAAGGGGAAAAGGAAACTGAATCACTTTTTGAAGGGTGCAGTTTATTCATCAACATTTTTTTCGTAAATAAGGACCTGTATTTTTTAAAGTATCTTTTGAAAGTCCTCTATTCTGAAAATATCAACGTGTAACACTTGAATTTCTACGCCTCCTTAACAATCAAAAAACATATCAACGTTTAGGTGGCAAGTCCTCCACCTCAAGATAAAATTAATATAAGAAATACACTGAAACTTAAACAATAATTAAAATTAAAATTATTTACATTAATATAAAGTTTAGGATACTCTAAGAGTTTTTTTAACAAAATCTAAATAATATTAATTTTAATTGTTGTTTGAATTTTACGGAGGCGTATTAAGGCCACACAAGTTTCAGTACAGATTCAGACTGTCAACTCGGAATTCTGACTTAGAACTCAGAATTTCGACATACAACTCGAAACTCCGACTTACAACTCGGAATTATCACTTAGAATTCGAAATTTCGACTTCCAAGTACTATTGTATTGAAATTTATTGTAGTGAACGGGGTCCCTCAGCTCAACATCCTATTTCCACTTCGACCTAAAAAGATATTTTGTGGTTACTCTACATTAGTTGATCCCCTCAATTCAAAAACTTTTTGCAAAGTTGGAGATGTTTCAGGGGCAAGTTTCTTTATAAAGGGTTTTCCAATAAGAACGATATGATTTTAAAATTAAATAAAATAGAAATTGTTTTAGATATAATCACACTTTTTATATTATCTTGAAGTAAAATCGATAACATTTATGTTTTGAATAGCAAGTCGTTTAAATGTCCACCTTGGCTTCATGTACACGAGTGAATTCAACGAATCCAATTTTCGAAGACTTTGTGCAATAAACCGGGCGTAATCTCACGAATGCAGCGTTCAATGTTCAATCTCAAAGCATCAAGGGTTTGTGGCCTGTTGCATAAACCCGAGATTTTAAATAACCCCACAAAAAATAATCTAAGGAAGTTATCACAGCTTCTTGGTGGCCAGGCAACAGTTGCATTTCTTGAAATTATTCTTTTACCAAACTTTTCTTGCAGTATGTCGACAGTTTTATGAGCAATGTGACATAATTTTAAAATAATGCGAGTAATGTATATTAATGCCAAAATAATGCTAGTAGTTTTTCAATGTCGAAGAAAGAATCGGAACGTAAAGGATATTAACAAATAATGCGAATAATGCATATTAATGCCAAAATAATGCGAGTAATGCATATTAATGCCAAACTAATGCGAGTAATGCATATTAATGTCAAGTAATGTAAAGTATTGCAAAATAATGCATACATATATTGCAAAAGTGAATTCCCCCTCGCAGTTACCTTTAGGGGATGCAAAGGCTTCTTGTAAATCTGTTGTGGATTGTTTTCACACCAGAAACGACAATTTCGCTTATTTACGTATCCACTTAACCAAAAATGAGCTTTATCTAAAAAGATATTTTTTTCGGCAAAATTGTGATCCCGTTCAAGTCGTTCTAAACTCCAAGCAGCAAATTCGCGGCGCCGACGATGGTCCAGTGGCTTAAGTTCTTGGGTCTAAACAATCTTATATGGGTGTAAATTTAAATCTTTTTGCAAAATTCGCCAAGTTGTTGTTTTTTAAGTTCTAACTCTTGAGCACGACGAGGAATTGCTAAATTTGGATCTTTTGCAACACTATCTCTTACAGCAGCAACATTCTCAACAGTTCTGGCATTTCGGCGTCTTACTGGAGTTTTTACATCGTGCAGAGTAAACTTACTTTTAAATTTCGACGAATGGCAAGCACAAAAGATAGACCAGTTTCGCGAAGTGCGCGAAAAGTGTTCACAAAAGAAAAAAATTTTCGTAAATTTTTTGGACAATAACCAGACCATGGTTACTACATCATAACAAAATCATATCATTCGTATTGGAAAGGATAAATGCTTCTTCTTCTTCGTCTAGATATTTTAGCTTTTGGCGAATTCCATGCATTGGCATAGTATATGTTCCGCGGTTTCACTTGATCTGTCACAAAACCTAGGGCGTTCATTGTCAGTCTTCCCCATCTTTTTGTGGTGATACTTCAGAGGGCCGTATCCTGTCAGGAAGTTGGTAACTATCCTGAGTTCTAATAGCTTCTTGGTATACTTAGGCGATTGTGAGATGTATCTTTTTGCCTCTTTACTTATTCTCTGAGTGCATTAAATATAGGGGACCCCTGGTTGTGCCATAGAAAGGTTCTGATAAGAACTCGAAATTCCAAATTACAATCCGGAATTTCGATTTAGAACTTGGAATTCTTACCGAAAATAAAAATAATAAATAATAATTTATGTGGCCTTTCTACGCCTTCGTAAAATTTTAGCTTTTTTAATTTCAATGTTTTTGCTTTTGAAATTTCTTAAAAAATTTTGTTTCAGGCGATATGCAAGTTCGAAAGGGTCAATCGATTCTGTGTATGCACAGGCTCTATAACCTGAGATCAAGACCGAAGCAATCCCTTCTTGCCGAGTACCCAATGAATATTTTTTGACGAATGATCCCCTACGACAATATAGAACATATCTACAGCCCTGCTTTTATATACACTTTGTGTTATATTTTATATTTTACCTATACAAGTATCCAACGTAGATATAACTGCGTCACCAATAGGTACAGTTCTCTGTCCAGTTATGCTTGTTATCATTCTAGGAAGGTAAAAGTCTTCAATGGATCTATCCTATAAATATAAATTTCATAATAAAAATGAGTGTCTTTCTTTTCCATATTTACATTCTATAAATCGTACTTACTTTTTTCCAGGATGAAACCATCTGGACTCTCTATAGTTTCCATCATCTGCCATCACTTTCTTTGGTCTAATTAGCAATATCTTCTTGTTTAAAAAGATTACTCTATAAAATGGTAAAATAGGGCAAATCGTAAAATATACAGAAATGAAATTATTAAGTTTGGAAAAAGGTCATTTAGAAATTGGATGCATTCCAATTTCCTGTAAAGGTATGTAAAAAGAATAAATATTTTTAATTTAAGTTTGTATTTCTTATGTACCTTGCAAAAAGGATTGAGATAATGACGAAAAATTCTTTTGGTATTTCGTTATGTCAGTGTTTTAGCTTAAAAACGACTTTACAATAAAATATTGCATGCAGTTTGTGCTTCACATGTCGACAGTCAATGTACGCTCGATGTACAGGGTGTCTAGTTTTGGTGTGTCTTCATATACGAGCTCCCTTATTATAAAAGATAGGGTTTGCGGCTTACTGTTTTATTTTATTTTTTTGTAAAACTTTTATTTGCCGCAAACGAAATTTTCATAACACCTCTGACATACACGGCGATTGTGACAATTTATCGTTTATCTCGATTATTTGGTAACTTATTAATAAGCTGAAAACAGATTATTATAAAGTTTATAGAATTAGTGGGTTTAGTGTTGCTTACGAGTAACAGATTTGTTTTTAAATGGAAATAAGTTTAAATAAGAAGCAAGGTTAAAGGTTTTTTTTGGCACCTGCCATTATGATTTTTTTACCAGTTCATTATAGACAGAAATAAAGATATTTGGACTTATTACAAATATAATAAACAAATTGAAATTAAATTATCACGGATATAATAGGCAAAAAAGGCCGAATTTATCCACCCCCTTTATAGGTATATAAAAAATATTGTTGTTAAATTTGTCTTTTATTTGCGGGCATAACCCTATACGAGAAATTACTAATTTTACAAAAAATGTTAAAATTATTCCTTATATAAGGACTTTTGTATATTTTTTAAAAGCTCTTAGAAGAGGAATAGAACACAAATATGTATAGGGTATCCCATTTAAAAAAACACAAGTTTGGGACATAGGGACGTAACTCAAAAACAAAACTTTTTAGAAGAAAACTAACTATGCTACTAATTTCTACACAAAAAGCTCTATGATAATTGGTTTTTACCTTATTGATAAGGGAAGCGTCAAAAATAACAAATTTTTAAAATCGCCCTGTATGTCAGAAACTGAGGGAGTTATGGAAATTTCGTTTGCGGCAATAAAAAGTTTACAAAAAAAGGGCCGTAAGCCGCAAGCCTCAATCTTTCTATCTTTCATAATAAGGGAGCTGGCATATGAAAACACATGAAAACTAGACACCCTGTACAATAGCCTGTGGTTTAATAGGCAGTACTATCTCATAAATAACAGTCCATCTGGGAACTTGGCTCAAAAATACTTTTTTCTTCAAACTTCAGTAAATCCGTCATTACTTGACTGTGTAGGCTACCACAAAGTTTTATTTTTCCTCTGCCGGACCTTTACTTTTTACTTTCCCGCCGGCTGAGGAAAAAGTGTTATCATAGCAACATAGATACAAACAAACAACAAAATAAGCATTAACAACTCAATATTTATTAGCTAAAAACAAAACAAAATGGTTATTATTTTATTGAATTTACTCAATTACTGCTTATCAATACAAAATTTAAATGCAAACAGGGACGCAATTTAAAAAATAATAATTATTGTTAACAGTGCCCACTGACAGCTTTATGTTACATTACTATAGCAACTATTCACCAACACCGGTCTAAGCCACCTTGCGAAACCACTTATCTTTAATATATATTACTAATAAAAAGAGATGTCTTTGCATTACAAAGTTTAAAAAAAAACAGAATATCTTATTAGGAGGAAAAGTATCACTTTTCTTCCATATAAAATAATATACTATTTACTCTCTTTTCAAGGGATTTAAAAAAATATATCTATGACAATTTCTATCTATTGAAAAAGGTAATTTTTTACTTACCGGGCCCACAGTCGATTTTGGGGCGCTGATTACGAATCTGAAGTCAAATTTATTCGGACACTTTTAGTTTTTGAGTTATTACGCCCCATTCGTACCTAACCTCAAAACTACACAAACTTTTTTAAAATTCCTTCTTCTTAAAACTGATTACAGCCAAAATGGAAGATTTTATGGAAATACACCTATTATTTTATAAGATAAATTTAATTTCCCTTCATTTAACAAATATTAAAAAAGCACAGCAAAAATATTATTTTTACTTCAATAAATTTCAACAAAATTGTCTAGAGATTTTAGACAGTTTTATGTTGGTACGTCAGGGACCCGCGAAACAATTGAATGGCCTACTTTATAAATTTGATTTATTTTTATTTTTTGTGATTTAAATTTAAAAAGTAAGCCATTTAATTGTTTCGCGGGTACCTGGCGTACCAATATAAAACTGTCTAAAATCTTCAGACAATTTTGTTGACATTATTAAAGTAAAAATAATATTTTTGTTGAACTTTTTTTTTAATATTTGTTGGAGGTAAAATTAAATTTATCTTATAAAATAATAAGTGTATTTCCATAAAATCTTTCATTTTGGCTGTAATCAGTTTAAAGAAGGAGGAATTTTAGAAAATTTTGTGTAGTTTTGAGGTAAGGTCCGAGTGGGGCATTATAGCTTAAAAACTAAAAGTGTCCGACAAAATTTGACTTCAGATTCGTGATCAGCGCCCCAAAAAACCCTAGTATTCAAAATTTCAATAAAATCGGCCGTGGGCCCGGTAAGTAAAAAATTACCCAATAAAGTATACTTCTTTAGATACCTGTGTCATTACCTGCAATTGTACGCAACATTTTTGTGCATTACTGGCATACCCACATCTACCAGTATATCCTTACACAGGGAGCATTTAAGAGTTCAGCCAATACTTCCCAAGAATGCAAATAGGTGTCGCTTTCATAAAAGTGATCTTCACAATTATAACCACTAAAAAAATTAAAAAGCAATACAATAAAAAGTTTTACCTAAGGCGTTTTTTTTAAACTTAAGGATTACCCATAAAGGTCTGTATAATGCCTAAGTATTGTAGGGCTTTTAGGGGGTTAAGCCATGTTTTCATAATCATGCTATTACTTCTTACCAAACACTTCAGCCTAAAGACATTCTTCCAATGAATATAAAAGACAGAGTACACTTATTGGTTAAAGTACGAAGCGAGAGGAAAATCCAATACACTTACACTGAAGCACCCAACCGCTGTGTTCACACGTCGGCGTCGTTGCCGTGGTTAGGCCCAGTAGGATCTTTTGGAATATGCGCTAAACTCTTTTGGCTAGCGTATGGAACGGGATCCGAAGCTAAGATGAACACAAGGCTTAACTCAAGGTGTTAGCATACCGTGCTGATGAGTGAATGACATCCTGTTCCTTAAACAGGTATCTCCAATGGTGCCTCTGAGATACAGGGCGACCTCTCAGAGTATCTTGCCTTACTGCGGTAATGCGGGACTCTGCCGTGGTGGACTATTACTTCCCTAGCTCTAAACAGAAAGGTGCGCTGACCGAAACGGATAAATCCGTTTCGAGAGGTGCCACTTAAGGCCATAAGCAGACAAAGGTGCGCCGACCGAAACGGGTGAATCCGTTTCGAAAGGTGCCCCTGAAGTCACCGGCGCCTGTTTCATGAGGAAGGGCTAATCCAACAGGTACTTAGGAAGGGATCCCTGAATCCAAACAGAAGGCGGACAGAACCGCCTTTATAGGGAAAAAGGTTACCTGGCTTTAATAAAAGAAACCGGATAGGATCGTTTCATAGGGTAAGGCCGGAGATGCGGCCTCAGAAAGAACATCTGGTTCCTGTTACAAGAACCTGGTAGCTACCCACGTTACTAGACCGGGAAAGGAGGGCATGATGGATCTAATCATCTGCTCGTGATACTCTCCAGGAGACAGGGACACCAGAACATATCAGAACACATACTGTGCTCGTGTCCGGTAGCGACACGAGTAAGAGGAGATGTAAGAACTCTCTCCCAATCTGATATCGGGTTTATTAGAATTCTGATCCTATTGGGAGAAATATAAAAAGGTGTGAGCCACAATAGACCGAGCGGTCGCAGTGGAGGGCGTAAAAAGTCCACTCACTTTAAACCTACCTACACTGGAGCAAAAGTATCGCCGATGAAGAAGGCCATGTCTTGATAATGTTCCTAAAAACAGTCGATCATAGTGGAAGACTGTTTAAGTTGGTGGATGTTAAAATAGCAAAATAAATAATATAGTATCAAACTCATTAATCTGTTTGTATACATCAGCATTTTCCGAATGTAGCCTATATTGCTCACTATTGTGAAACCAATACTCTAAGAAAGATTATTTTATTTTTTAGTCTTAAGACGTTTTTCGTTGTAATAACAACTGTGTTTCCTTTTCTTTAATAAGAAAATAAAAGTTTATTTATTCACTCCCCTAGTAGTGACTTTTATTTAAATAATCCCAACAGGTTATGGGCCCAGAGCAACGCGAAAAATAGTTAAATTGTCGGGAGTGTTTAAATAAACTATAAATCATGGACAATAAGGTATCCAAACGGAATATTCAGCCGTTCAATGGTGAAAAGTAGAGCGTGTGGAAGTTTCGAGTTCGTGCTCTACTCGCTGAACTAGAAGTGCTAAGTGTAATTGATGAGGCAGTACCTACTGCCCTTACACCTGTCTGGTCTAAAAAAGACCTAATTGCTAAAAGTGCTAAAAGAAAATGATAAAGCTCGAGATATTTTAACAAAGTTAGATGCTATCTACAACCGACGAAGTCTAGCTAGTCAATTAGCATTAAGAAAACAGTTGTTAAACCTAAAATTTGAAGGTGACCTAACTTTGGCTTAGCATTTTACCCGATTTGATTGCATAATTTCGGACTTTCGAAATTTAAATATTGTCTTGCTAGAATGTGCTATTATTAATGATGACTATTTTATTTAAAGTTTTTAAAAATTTTAATTTGTTGTTAAGTTAGACTTGATTTTCTATTTACTTAAGACAAGTGAGTAGTCATTTAATTTACTAAAATACGAATTTATTATTTTGAAGGTTCTTAAATGTCATTTCATTAATTATCAATTAAGTTCGAACTCACGTTATTTTATATGACAATATTGAAGACTGATAAAGAATCATAACAAAATAAATGATTATAGAAAAATAAACCTGTTTTATTTCAAAACGCAGCCTGGTATCCCCTAAAATACAACTCTGTCACATAAGTGACTACTTTGTCACGATGTGGTCTCCTGGTAGGAAAATTGTTTGGGTCGTTTATATATTTTGTTATGACTAGTGCAACATTGGAAAATTTATATTTATAATAGTTGATGATATTGTCGTCTGTGATATTTGTATTTATTTGTAAATAATGGTAAAAATTGTTTTATAGCAAAAACATTCTTTATATTAGCAGAAAATGTGACAGTGTAAGATCATGAATAAAACATATTTTATAAATACAAATGTATTATTTTAATATGTTTTTTAAAAGTTCCTTCAGTTAATTAATGTATTACAAAAGTACAAGTTATTTGACAAAGAGTATTCGATAAAAAAAAATAAGAGATTTCGTGACGGAGGTGTAAATTTTTTTGTCGAATCCATCTTTCAGGTGCTGAAAATCGTACAAAAATCTGTAAACTTCTCTGCCAACAACTTTTGCCGATAGAATAGAAATTCAGCTATTTAGAAAAAAAAAAAAAAAAAAAAAAAATAAAAAATATAAAATAAAATAAATAATAATATATATATATATATATATATATATATATATATATATATATATATATATATATATATATATATATATATATATATATATATATATATATATATATATATATATATATATATATATATATATATATATATATATATAATATTATATAATATATATATATATATATATATAATTAATAACTTTCTAGACACAAACTATGGCTTTTATAGAAATAGATCTTCTGCAACAAATATGACGCTTTATACTCAGTTGTTGACGGCTTTGGAGGGTCGCTGCCAGGTTGATTCTGTCTACACTGACTTTTCCAGAGCCTTTGACACTGTAAGTCATGACCTTCTTTTAAAAAAGCTTGAAAGGATGGGGTGTGACTGATAGCATGCTGTCATGGTTTAAAACTTATTTAACTGGACGTTAACAAAATGTAAGAATAAAAGGATTTACTTCTCGAGATATCCTAGTAACATCAGGTGTACCTCAAGGAGTCATTTGGGTCCATATTTGTTTAATTTATTTATTAACGACCTAACTAAACAAATTCATTCAGAACATCTTTTTATGCTGATGACTTAAAGTTATTTAGAATTATAAAAACTTTTGGATGACTGTGTATCATTGCAGGATGATTTGAACCGCCTAAATGAATGGTGTTTTGCGAATAAACTTGCTTTAAATATCAAAAAAGTGTAAATGTATAAGTTTTCGAAGAACTACAAATTGTATAAACTTTGATTATAAAATTCAGGAGGAAAGTCTTTAAAGAGTGTCCTTCATTTTACATCTGGGAATCATTTTGAACACTAAGATTACTTTTAATCTACATTACGATTCTTTTGTTAATAAATCATTAAATTTGTTAGGCTTCATAAACAGGTTTTCACGTGGATTTACAAACATTAAATGCCTTAATTTTCTTTATAAAGCTTGGTACGTTCAAGAATGGAATATTTGTCCTGTGTATAGTCTCCCTCCTATTTGGTACATGTGTCTAACCTGAGAAGGTGCAAAATAAATATATTAAATTGGCATGTTTTAGAACAAACTTTCCACTTACTTTTTCAATTATGATGAGGCCAGGACTTATTTGGGATTAGATAAATTGGAGCACAGAAGGGTAAGAGCTGATATTTGTTTTCTTTTTAAACTTATTAATGGTGTAATAGACTGTCCGGATTTGTTATCTCAGGTTGGCTTTAGAGCACCAATAGACAAACTAGGGCTTCAGAACTATTTGCGATACAATTTCATCGATGTAATATGGTGCATTCTCACCTATGACGGGAATTGCAGCTAATGGTAATAGGGTGAATTTAGACTTTTCTCCCTTTCCTTTAGTTCATTTAAAGGTAAACTTAAATGTCAAATTATAGTATTATTTATGTATATTTTTAACTGTATTATCGAATATTGTTTTTAACAATAGGTAATTTAGTTTTAATATTTTTGTTATGTATATTATTGTGTTTGTTATTGTATTTTTAATGGGTTTTGATACCTTAATAAATAAATAAATAATATATATATATATATATATATATATATATATATATATATATATATATATATATATATATATATATATATATATATATATATATTATTTATTTATATTATTATAAGTCCTAAAATCTTGAGGTTCGTTGTGAGGGTTTTTAAATGGAAAAAGAAAAAATATTATTTACTAAAAAAAAGCTTTCTGTAATGTTTATTCCTTTTCTTAGGCTACAATAGAAGTACAAGATCTTAGTGATATAAAATAAACCATTTTTAAAATTTACATTGTGTGCAAAGAAAGTTAAACGTTAACAAAATCAACATCCTGTATGGAATTTTTGAACTAGTGTGTTGCACGCACAATTAACATTATTTAAAGACTAATTATTATTACATTGTTTTCTTATAAAAATAAGGGATTTCTATACAACCACGCGTGGAGATTTTTTAACTAACCTATACGAAGTTACTTTTTTAATGTTTGAGAGTATTTCTTAAACGTTTTTTTCCGGTTTTTTTTGTAAAAAAGAAACTCACAGTTTCACCTAACCCAGTGATACCTCACTCTCCTGACATCAGTGCATTTCTTTCTAAAAACAGATCAGTATACTACTACTCAATTCCAGCAATTACACAAGTATCTAATAAAATAATTAAAGTTTTCAAAGATAACCCCATGATCAAAATAACACGTAAATTTACAAAAACAGTGGGAAAATTATTCACAAAACTAAAAGATAAAGACAATCCTTTAAAAAAATCAGGAGTTGTATACGGTGTTCCTTGCTCTCACTGCGATAAAGTCTACACAGGACAAACTTCTAGAGTCCTCAAGGACCGATTAAAAGAACTTGTGCTCTAGCTGAACATAACATAGACACAGGACATATTCCATATTTCGCCAACACAACAACACTACATGGCGAAATAAATACCAGAAAGAGGCTGTTTTTGGAAATGACTGAGATACACTTAGAACCTGAAGTTATAAACAAGAAAAAAGATACCACTGAACTCAGTGCTATCTACTCGCATATTATCCACTTAAACAACCAGAACTCCAACTATATATCAACCAACACTTCAGATTCATAACCAATCTAAGAAACAATTAAAAAAGAAAAATCATTTTTCAGCCATTTCTTTGAGCAGTCTCACATACACTACATACAAATTGACATGTAATGGGTACAGCTTTCTTAATGACTCTTAATAAAGTTAATCAACTTGTTTTTTGCTTTAAAACTCTGAAAGACTCACTGTGCTGCCACTGGTACGCTCATAAAGGTTCCATCACAATGTGATGGTGGAATTGTAGCGTATGGGTCACAGCATGTGTGTTTATCAAAAGCAAAAAAAAAATTTATTCCCCTTTCTTTTTCTCTTTACTTGTTTGCTTGCTTGTTTTTACCAATAAAATCTGTAAATTTAGTCTTAACCTGTCAATTGTGTAACACCCAGTGGAGGTTCCTGACCATTTCTTAATAATTTAATCTATTTAATACCTAACAATATGAACCAATATCTTAAAATAAGCGTTCTTGATTTTGGGCCCACTGCTAGTGACAGGCAGTCGACTCAATAAAATCAAGACACCAGTGCCTTGCTTTTCCTTTTTTTTTCTCCATTGTCTCTTTTAATCAGACTTATAACGTTTAAATTATCTCTCAACAGAAAATTTTGGGAAAAATTTAAACAAAAGGATTCGGGTGACTGCAGCTCCATCAAAGTCTTTGGGATTGGCCGGAAAATTTTCGCCATCTAGTCCTTAAATTCAAAAACGTCCTTGAGTGACGACAGGATTGTTAATTTTACAGATTCCTATAAAATTATAATTTAAATAATGCCGACTCTACAGGTTTCTTTAAAATCACAATCAATCCTTGGGTGAAGACAAATTTTCTGAAAAAAAGGTTTTCGACAAAAAAAAATTCCCTTTACCCTCCTTGTGAAAAAGAAAATTCCCAATAAATTTTTTGCAAAAACCGGGGCTTTTAAACATAAAAAAAGAAACTTCGCATAGGTCAGTTAAAAATCCCACGCGTTTATAATAATCCTTTTTTTTTTTTTTAAAGAAAACAATGTAATTTTAAAGTCCAAAATTTGTTAATTTCTAAAACCCTTAAAAGTTCCCAGGATGTTGATTTTGTTAACATTTAACCCACCAAGGTAAATTTTATTATATATATATATATATATATATATATATATATATATATATATATAATATTTATATATATATATATATATATATAAATATATATATATATAATATATAAAAAATAAGGAGGAGGGAAGTCTTGGCCGACCAGTTAAACAACAAAGGTAATAAACATACTATGAGTATGTTTAAAGATTTCTAGAAATCACTAGAATGTATAAATGTTAAAAAAATTAAATTCAAGAATTATGACCTAAGATGTAAAACAATAAATTGATTATGTTTCTTATAATGACTCTAGCCTTAAGAAAACTCACTCTGCACCCTTGAAAAGGAAAAAATAAATTTCCGAAAGCTCGGCGTTTAAAAAAAAAAAGGTTTTACTTCAGCCCTAGACCGAATCCCCAAGAATTTAGAATCTTTATATATATATATATATATATATATATATATATATATATATATATATATATATATATATATATATATATATATATATATATATATATATATATATATATAAATGTTTTATTCTATTTATACAGTCTTAAATACAATTTACTGCTAAATAGACTTGATTTATTTAATTAGTATAGTTGGAGTAGGACTGCTTATATCTTCTTTATTATTTAGGGCTTTGTTTTCCTTATTAATTTAAATTATTTCTTTTTTTTTTTTTTTTTAATTTCTGGTTGTTTGTGTCTTTAGTTAATATTTTGGTTTTCTTAAACATGAAATCATGATTTGATTGGGACACGTGTGTGTGTAGCGGTGGATGCGTTTTAAGTGTATTTATGACCGCTTAGTCAACTTTTGAGCTGTTGTGTTGTCATTCCTATGTATTTTTTTTTCAACTTAAAAATAAAATTAGGTACACTATATTCGAATTTATTTTAGTTGGTACTTTGCTTTTTAAAGGGGTAAATAATGTGTTTATTTGATTTTGGGCCTTTTTTTTCCTGGGAGTCGTCTTGATTTACTACCGGAGACAGTGCAGCCTCCTGGGCAGTTTATGCCTAATCTCCCATTTTCTTTTATACCAATCCTCCCACTAGTATTGTTTCTTCTACAGATCTGTATAACTCAAATAAAGCCTGTCTTTTGTGTTCCAATGCTTAACATTCACACAGGATAAGGTAAGCTGTTTCTTCCCCCTTATTGCACATTGTATGAGCCTATCTTGTGTAGGTGTCCTCTTCGGTTATCAGTTATCAGTTAGCAGCCCTACTGTTATGCGAAGTATTTTTCTACTTTCGTTTTTTTGGATGGGCGCTTTATGAAGCTTTTTCCACGTTTTGTTCTACTATTGCTGGACCCAGTATTCCTCGTGTTTGTTTCGGATCTTCCTGGTTTGCCCTCGTGCTGTGGTTTTGGTCACTCCAAGGGCAGGTTCTGGTTCAAAGAATGGAGAGGATGATACCTGTCTCGCTAGCTCATCCGCTTTTTCGTTGCCTTCTATTCTCGAATGTCCTGAGAGGGTTACTCTATTGCGTTCTCCCTGGACTTCCAGTTCCTTTTGGCATTTCCAAGCTTGGACGTTACCTTGGGGTTTATTAGTGCCCCCAGTTTGGCTGTCTGTTATTATGCAGATCCGCTTGTTTTTATAAGCCCTCCTGTTATTTTCTTTTGCACAGTGCAGTTAAGCATATATGTACGTTTGAAATACGGAACTGTGTGTTCCTAGTGGAATAAAGAATTGTAAATTCCTTATTTTACTGTACAGGGTGGCGTCTTTTCGTTGACCTTACAGGGTACAGCGAAAACTAAAAGAGATAGAACAAATCTGATTGTGCAATCTCGATTTCGATTCTTGAAACAAATTCAATGGTGAAACTAAATCATGGATAACTTGATCGTTTTGGAGATGACTTTTTTTAAATTTTGTTAATTTGGCCAGGCACTTGTAACTCGCTTGGTATTAGAGATAGAAAAACTGTAAATAAAAAAGTTTTAGGGATTTTTGCGTAGAATTCAGTAGCGTACCTATATTTTTTTTTTTGACTTTTATTTTTAAGTTATAACACATAGTTGGTTTTTTTTTTTTAAAAGGAACACCCTGTATATTTTTTAAAAAATGGATAGAGCTTACAAAGACCAAATTAATGATATAGTTTAATGGGTCTGTCTGTAATAGAT
The DNA here is from genome assembly GCA_019359885.1 of Listronotus oregonensis. Classification (NCBI taxonomy): domain Eukaryota; kingdom Metazoa; phylum Arthropoda; class Insecta; order Coleoptera; family Curculionidae; genus Listronotus; species Listronotus oregonensis. The sequence goes on along the minus strand of JAHBCN010006308.1, from coordinate 80,967 downwards.
CTTGCGTAAATTGGCAAAAACCTATAAATTAAAAAAAAAATGTAACACAAAGTTGTTTTTTTTTAAAGGGACACCCTGTGTATTTCTTTAATAACTAATAAAACAGACAAAGATCGATTAAATAATATATGGTTTAATGGGTCTGTGTGTAATAGATCTGGCCCAAACTGACAAAACCATAAAAAAATTTAAAAAAAACCAAAATGAAAACTATGTAATTTTAATATCTCAAAATCATAATAAAAAACATATTAATAATAATATTAAGATACGAAGCAATATAATTTTAATTTATACTTAAAAGGGAGAACTATTTAATTATCTTAAAAAATACATTTTTAGATAAACTAAAATTTAACATAATTACCAGTAATACTAATATTATAAGTTGAATAATTTTTAAAAAAACAAAAAAGAATTAATTATTTTATAAATTTTAATTACGAAATATTTAGGTCCTTACAGCAAATGTTCAAATTGCAAACCATTATTTTCTATACATTTTTCGCAACGTTTAGCTAAAAGAAAAAATAAACAATTGTTTTAACAATCGCAACAAAAATCAGGAGAAATTATTTCTGCCAATAAAGAAAAATCTTGAACTTCTTGCCAATTAATTGGTTACTTATTCTATCTTTGATCCCTTCTAATAATTCACAGTTGCTGTTGTTTCTTATTAAATTTCAGAATTATTATATTAGGAATGGCCTACCACCAAAATATGCTCCTGAACCTGCACCTCCCCTAACTCTTTTGTTCGAATTTGTTATGAAAAGAACATTTGAAGAACTGGAAAAAAGCATACGTGACCCTAAAAACGACTAGACACTCTTCCTTTTAATTATAAATTCATCCCTTTTCTTTTCGTTTTATCGCTTCTCAAATTTTAAAATATCAGGAACTATTACATTTTTTGTTCGGTTTACTTAAAAACAATATTTTATTGTATTCAAAACAATCACAAAAAATTATACGCGTTTCCTTATTTAGTTTCCGAGACAAAGCTTTCAGAGAAATCAAACAATGTCAGTTAGCTATGCGATATTACAACAAAAAAGGGTAATTACACCGTGACGATCCAGATTAGTTAACAAAAAAAATATTATCAAATTTTACAGAAAACTACTTGGATTTTTAGTATCCCATTTTAAATAAACCAATAAAAGTGACATCATATCAGCTGATAAGAAAATCTAAAGTGTTTAAATATTCAGCTTAGCTTTACTTGCCCCGAGATCTCGTGCGTAAAAATCTACTCAATACCCTCTTATTTTAAATGTAATATTGAAACTAGTCTTAAAAAAATAGCAAATATTCTCACTAACACACCAACTTACCTACCCGTTTCTCTGCTTCATAATACTATTTATCTAACTTGACTGAAATTTTAGTACAGCCAAAGGCAATTATAGTTTTTACTATAGACGCACAAACAATGATAAACTTTTGGTAATAGGTTTGGACGCTCGCTTATTTAAGCGGGCGTCTATTAAGGGAAAATACGTTCACACGGTGCCACATAAACAAACACTGTTGCCAAAGCTATAACAATGACAACAGTAATTAGGAATTATTTCTGTGGATATAGGGGTAAAATTCGCTTAGTCCACAGTACAGGCCCCCCTGGCAAGTTGATTACCACATACTTTATAATTCGTGAGTAACTTCGTTTCGGCGAGTCTACCACACTTTTCCTCTGCGACTTTTCTCGATTCCTCCGCTTTTCCGCTCGAAAAGCCCTATATTATGGCGATTTCCCAAGGTTCTAAAAAGTCACGACCACAACTTTTTTTTTAAAGTTACTGGAAATTTTGTTAAAAATGTGAATTTAAACTTATCCGACAAAAATTTGTCCGACTTTTTCATTCTACCCTCGAAACATGCCCAAATGACAGGGTATTAAAAACCGATCACCACATACGTAATTTTTGGTAAAATTAATTGTAAATGATTTATAAAATAATATCCTATGCTTGTCCGACAAATTTCAAGCCGCATTTTTACAGTCCGACAGCTAGAAATTGGAATTTTGACTGGGTATAAAAAATCGTTTACCACATGTCGGACAAAAATAACACACGAAAGAAAAGTATTTTTTAAAGAAAAAAAAAATATTGTCCGACAAAAATATATCCGCAAATCGTTGGTCCGACAAAAAAAAAGATAAAAAAAATTCGTAAAACTTTTGTACATATATATAATATCCGCTGCTTTACGTACTCATTTATAGTTATCTCTACATATTAAAACTAATTCGGCCTTCTAAGCTAACAATAACTGTCTTGGAGGATGCATTTGAAATCAAATAAACTTAATAAGCAAAGAATAATTATTCAAGAAAGAAAAATTCTTGTCACCAAACCGTCATAATGTTTACTTTTAACCCTCATTTGTTTTTTTTTATGAATAACCGCGATAATTTTAGTAGGTTTTTTAATGATGTCTTTTAATTTGTACAGTTTTTTAATAAATATATAAAATAACATTTTTGCAGTTTAAAAGAGCGTTTTTTAATATGCATTTTATTATTACAAATTTTTTACCTTTTTAAAAAGAATTTTTGTAAAATTTTAATGTTGTGTTTAATAACGTTGCAACACACATGAAGTTTGTGATTCCTTAAAAATTTAAAAATCTTTGTTAATGTTACAAATATGCTTGAATTTGAACAAAATTATGCGAAATTCATTTGATTTAAAATAAATTAGGTTTAAAAAAAATAAATCTTAAGAGGCCATGTTTTGGTATTGAGGCATAACTTTTAATTCTGAACTTTTCTTTATAAACTTTTGCTGAATTTTTTAAATAAGGGTACTTTACTCCTGTACTTTTTATATTTTTTTGACCTACCCTGTAATTAACCCGAGACAGTTACAGTGTACGTTGCATTGTTGTTACCATAGAAACTTTTGTGAACTGATTTCCAATGAAAAGGTGTTAATCTAGGATCCGTGTTTTAATACGTGGTGTTACGGAACAGTGCAAAAATTATGTTTATGTAGTTTTTATTATTTTTGAAGGTAAAGGCGACACTAAATTGTAGGACAGGGGTATCACTATTTTCTACAATAAATTTAAAAGAAAAAAAAGTGAAAATTAGGTTTGTGGTCAACGACTTTTTATACCCCGTCAAAATTTCAATTTCCAGCTGTCGGACTGAAAAAATGCGGCTTGAAATTTGTCGGACAAACATAAAATGGTATTTTATAAATTATTTACAATTAATTTTACCAAAAATTACCTATATGGTGATCGGTTTTCAATACCTTGTCATTTGGGCATGTTTCAAGCGGTAGACATGAAAAAGTCGGACAAATTTTTGTCGGACAAGTTTTTAAATTCACATTTTCAACAAAATTTGCAGTAACTTTAGCTAAAAAAAAAGTTGTGGTTGTGACTTTTTAGAACTTTGGGAAATCGCCATAATATAGGGCTTTTTCGAGCGGAAAAGCGGAGGAATCGAGAAAAGTCGCAGAGGAAAAGTGTGGTAGCTCGTCGAAACGAAGTTCCTCACGAATTATAAAGTATGTGGTAATCAACTTGCCAGGGGGGGCCTGTACTGTGGACTAGCTGTAATAATGATATTTTTTTTGCTGTATATTAGTAAAAAAACTAAATAAACCAAGTTGTGTTTGAGATATCAACGAATTTTTTGTTTTATTTAAAAGGCCTATCGATGACATTATATGTAAAATATGACGTCATTTAAATGGCTAGCGGGATTCGATGGGTTGCGCGCATCCGAAAGGGCCAATTTTCGATGACTCGGGCGCATAGATTAGGCTAAGTTTGAGCGATGGCATGGGTTATGTTGACTTTGGTTGTTTCCGGCCCATTGGCATAGACCTGCGACTTAAGAAGAAAACCTCACAAGAAAAAGTCCAACGGGCTCAAATAGCACGATCTCGGTGGCCAGTTAACGTCACTTCAGCGTGAGATAATATTGTCTTCAAATTGCTCGTGCAGGATGTCCATTGTGGCTTGAGCTGTGTGGCATGTTGCTCCGTCCTGTTGAAACCACATGTCGTTTACATCCATTTCATCCAATTTAGGCCAAAATAAATTGGTTAACATCGATCGGTAGTGCTCTCCGTTGACGATGATGGCAATGCCATCGTCGTTTTCAAAGAAGTACGGACCGATGATGCCGCCGGCTTACAAGCCACACCAAACAGTAACTTTCTACGGATGCATTGCCACTTGATGGACCTTGTGTGAATTGGCATCGTCCCAAATCTGGCAATTTTGTTTGTTGACGTACCCGTTCATTCAAAAATGGGCTTCGTTGCTGAAAATTATTTTTTTGCTGAAATCGAAGTCCGCTTCCAACTGATTCAAAGCCCAGTGAGCAAACTCACGACGTTGTCTATGGTCGTTTACCTTCAGCTCTTGGGTTAGTTTGATTCTGTACGGGTGTAAGCCTAAATCCCGACGCAAAATTCGCCATGTCTGTAAAAGGCCGAGTTCTTGTGCACGGCGCACTGCCTCGGGTTGTCCTGAACACTGTCACGAACAACGGCCATGTTTTCGGCAGATCTTGCGTTTCGTTGACGTACGGGTGTTGGCTGATTATTCGCTGAGCCAGCCAACTCAAATTTGGCTACCGAACGTATAAAATAGTCGATTGGGAAGGACGACTATATAATTCATAAAATCGCCGCAACGCACGCATCACTGCCATAAAAGAACACTCATTTTGATAATAAAGTTTTATCATTTGCGCGTGTTGCTCAAAGCTGTATTTTTATACTTCTAGACATTTTAATAAACGCACCTGAAATACGTCAGCAAGAATACACATTTTAATGTCTTATTATTACCATTTCAGAAAAAACACAACACCCAAAACAACAACACGATATGCAAGGCATCAAATAAGAATAAACGGTGTTTAACTCTAGAAAACTAGTCATTAATATGTTGTTAAATTGTAGAAAAAAGTCAATCGGATCGTTCGATTTCTCAATAATAAATTATTATTAATTTTTTCGGTATAATTCCAGCATTTCTTGTTATGTGTGAAGTGTGGATGTCATAAAATAAAAAATAGTAAATAGAAAAATTCTAAATAATATTTAACATCATGTAAACAAATTTTATTTTTCCAAAGTAAAAATTTGCATTATTAAAATTTAATTATTATACAGCAAAAAAAAACTAATTATTATAATAAGAACGATTTTAGCCTATTTTTATAGAAATATCTTCTAATTACTGTTTTTATTGTTATAATTTAGCAATAGTGTACGTTCATATAGCAGCGTGTGAACGTATTTTCTCTCTATGGACGCCCGCTCAATGAGCGAATATCGAAAACCATAAGTGTATTTGGTAGAGACCACAGTAACAAAAATGCACTAATTGGGCATTAGCCATCTGGGCTCAAGAAAATATTTAATTTATTTACTAAAATATGTTATGAATTCCAGTCGTGCCTGTTTTATAATATTGTGAGGAAGTACATACATACATTTTGAGGCAAAATAAGAAGCAAGGTTTTGTGGGCCGAGTTGAACGAAGCTCCACTAATCTAATTTCTAATTTAATAACCTACCTGGAAAAACCATGATATTTTAGTATGCATTTGTCTTTTATAGGTCGGCCCGTATTATTTTCTTTAAATCATGGAAATTTCCCAGTTTCAAAGATTTTCTCTCCGTTTTAATAACAGAATCATTGCCAGCTATAGGAAGTAGCTTATTGATTTTTAATGTTCTACCCGAAATTGATGTATTTAAGGGGGCCATGCTTACTAACGCTATGTGTTTTGTACCAGGATTACGTAAGTATAAAAATTTACATTAAAAATTAGTTCCAGAAATAGTAACTAAACCTTTTAGCTATTTTTGGTAAAATATAAGGAAGGCAGGATTGTTCTTGCTAAAAACCCTTTAAAAAATGTATGTAAGATGAATTGAGATATGCTTCCTTTTATCATTTGCCTAATAAACAAAATATTACAATAATCGAAAATAAAGCACTTTTTTTACTTTTTTCGATTTTAGCTTTTTAGGCTTGCTAGTAAAGAAAATTTGTAAAAAAGATTTTTTTTTAATTGAATCTTCTACAAGATTATTTGGCTGTTTAGTTACTTTTACTGGTTGCTTATACGTTGGTGACACCGAAAATTTCTGCAAACTAATATATTCAAGATCTTCGTTCTTTTAAGTCTTGACATAAGCAATTGCAAGTCGATACCAGTCATCGTTAATTTTTCGTAAATTTTTAAAATTTGTCTGTTAGCGTTCAAATGTATCTCACACGCAAAAATTTTCGCGATATGATTTATTATAATTTTAAAAGTGGTCTGTGCCCAAAGCAGTGCACTGAAAGACTTCGGGCTGCTTTTGGTAATGAAGCTCCGAATTCGAGGAGTGTGTACAACTGCTTAAACGAATTTAAGTTTGAACGGGTTTTTTGAGTGACGAATTGCGTGACTGGCGGCCAATTTCTGCTGTCACTGAAGAAAACATAGGTACTGTTCAACAAATGATAGAAAAAGACAATCGTGTAACATATTAAATTATTCGGGGTACTTTGAGGATTAAAATAACTGCAATCGAAAAGATCTTGCCCCATCACCTAAAAGTTAGAAAAGTTTGTTGTCGTTGAGTTCCCCATAATTTAACCGAAGCTCAAAAAGCACATCGCGTTAAATGGTGCATTAGAAATTCCAATAAAATACGACCATGGTAGATCAAATGCTGTCTCCGGCATCATCATTGGTAACGAAACATAAAGGTGCGTACAGACTTGACGAGCCGAGACCGCGACGCGCCGTCGAGACTTGAAGTGTGGACGTGTCTCGCGGTTGCGATCAATGAGCTGTTAGTTTAACTGGAGAAAGCATCAATTTGGCATAAGCGTGGCATCATAAACGCACATTCTAAGGTTCTGCCTAGTAATGAATGAACCTCTGTACTCCAAACGATAAAATCCACCAAAACCCGGGAAAATGGTTACTACAGATACTATTTTGTCGTAAAGCGTAACTGCCAAGTATCTTTCCGTTTCAATTTCAATAATTCAGTACTTTTAATAAAATAAAATGGTAAGGCAGTGCCAAGTGTGTAAAGTGAATAATGTGATTCCTGGATTATCCTTTCACAAGTAAGTACAAACTATGCTTGTACCATTCTATCGCCAATAATAAACAAAACCATGTTGGGCGCAGCTCTCGATTGCATTTATGAATGAAATGCTTTCTCTATCTATGATGTTAGCTCATTGGTTGCGATCTATCTTCAGTCGGTTTTTTGACAAAACATGAAATTATACTCGAGGGCAGTTTGGACTGAGTTTTGTGCAGCGCGCACAGGGCAACAAGCGGAGCCGACGAAGTTTGTGAAATTCGAAATACCGCTAAAAAAATGTAAATCTAATGTTCCCTATCTACCGTCGGACAAATCACAAATAAATATAGCTCGGCGTGCGCTGGTCGCGATCTATGGATCGCAGACAAGCGCGCGAGTCGCTCGCGAGTGTCTCGCGGGAAGTTCGTGGTTCGAGAAGCGTCGCGTCGCGTTCTCAGCTCGTCAAGTCTGTACCCACCTTAATGAGCCTGCATCAAAACACCAGTCGGCCCAATAGATGTTTTCAACTGACCCCCATCCAGTTAAAGTTAGGCAGTCTGGCAGTGTTGGGATAAAGATGGTTGCGTGTTTTTTGGAAAAAGGGGGTAAATCACAACGGTTTTATTCGAAGATCAACGGACAGTTAATGCTTTTTGGTACACTTCAGTTTCTTTGCCTTAAGTGCTGGAAAAAGTTCAATTAGTGCGTCCAAGAAGCAACATAGTTTTGCACCACGACAATGCTTCGTCTCCATACTGCGCTGCACACAAATCGATTTTTAAAGCAGTCAAAGAGAAAATTATTGGAACATTCAACTTACAGCCTCGATCTATCACCATGTAACTTTTTTTTCTTTTTAAAACTTAAAGATAAAATGCGTGGTCAGCATTTTTCCAATCCAAATGAAGCTTTTTCTGCGTTTGAAAACCTTGTTTCGGAAGTGACCCAGGACCAATGGCATTCATGATTCACTGATTGGTTTTATTGAAGGAATAAATGTGTTGAGCCAAAAGAAATATATTTTAAAAAACAATAAAGCAATTTTTCCTCACAAATAATTTGTACTTCTTATAGTTTGCAGAAATTTTCGGTGCAACCTACGTAAACATGCTTTTGACCTATATTGTATTTTTAATAAATAACGTTACATTTATTTTAAATATCACAATACTGACATCTTTTTATTTTTAGTGTTAAATATCTTAATTTTTTTTTATTTTTAGTTTTTTTAATAAACATATCACTTCTCCGTCCTGGACAAAAACTCCATATTTTCAGACCCTTCTAGCCTTCCTAGCAGTTAGTGCACAAGTTACGGCATTTGTAGCTTGGCCTTTAGTTGAAAATAAACCTGTATTATGGCTTATACCAATTTCCATCGTTCTTATTTCATTTGGTTGGTGGGAAAATTTCCTTTCCGAAAAATCAACGGTAAGATTCATAAACGACTTAAAATTATTTGCTGCTCAATAAAACTGAAACTGGATATTTTTTTGAAATATTCCAAATACAGTTCCAAAAAAAATAAAATAAAAAATTCTGTTTTTACTGTTTTGTAGAAAAAGTTTTTTAAAGAAAGATAGCTGTTCCAATTTGTTTTTCTGTTTTTGTTCTACAGGGTGTAAACAAAGTGTCGTTGTTACAAAAACACATCTTGCAACCTGAAAGCTATTTTTTTATAGCCACGAGAACGCTAACATTTCTTCTAAATTTTTATAAAATAATAAAAATTTTAATTACACAGTAAACGAAAGAGACGGGGGGTCGCGGAAATGGGTAGGGACTCGAAAAACTTCGACCAGCGTTCTTCAGAAGATTAAATTCAGTAAGAATACTGGCTTCGTCAGTTAGGCAGTGTCTAAAATTTCTTCTGTTTTTTACAAGATTGCAGCGAAACGTGCACATCGTCTAAAAGTGTCTCTAACATCTTGAGCGAAGCAGCCGAAATGTTTTTTTTTAATATTTAACGGAAATTTTAGTTTTCCAGGATAGTGCAATACTACTTTTTCCGTGTTTGTGCAAGAAATTTAAGTAGCACTTTTATTTTTGTAACTAATTCAAATTGTAATGTTTCGTACAAAGTGTACATTTCTTAGCTAGTTAAGCTACTTAAATAATTCTCTGTGTCGAATTTAAATTGACATACTTTACGTAAAGTTAAGTTGTGGTTAAAGATGAAGTAACGAGCCGGAGCAGGACAGGCTTTAGCTGGAAGTGGTGATTCAAAAGGGTGATAGTAAATGGTATTGTGGGAGATTAGCTCCATAAAAAGGTAACATCTAAACTTGTTAATAAAATAGTTCGTCAGTAATTTGTACCGAATGTCACAGAAGTGGCAAGTAATAGTGGGTGTCCCAGAAACTATTAATAATTTCTAAATTTGACTTTAAGCTTTCTTACATGAATAGTAATAACAACAATTTCTAATTGTGTCGTAACACAGATGGATTTACGCATTATAGACTTTCGGGTTTGTAGTAAAATTTAAATAAATTTCTTTTCTTAGTTTAAGTGATTTTTTGCCGATTTTTTTTTTTTTTTTTTTTTTTTTTTTTTTTTTGATTAAGGCTATCAGTGCCTAGTTAAAGGGTAATTTTTTTTCTTTCTTTGACACTTTTAAAAAATATATATTTTCCTAACAATTTGTTAAGCGAAAGGTACACCCATTGGAAAATATTGTGGCGTCTCACCCTATTTGTAAAATAAAAAATTGAGTAATTTTTTTTGTTTGTATATAAATATATGTTTATAATTATCACACTATAAGCTGTGTTTTAATAAGCAAAAGTCATTAATAGGGGGTTTTCAGTTCATATTTAGTCGATAGCAGAGTTTTTCGGCAAGTACTTATAATGCGGAGGCGTAACGATTAACCTTTCCCCTTCCTTCCTTCCTTTTTTTACAAAAACTCTGTTAAAAGCGACAATCTACAATTTTTTTTTAACTATATGGCGTTATCAAATAGTCCCTGTCAAAAAAATAGTGTTTTAAGATATTTTTTTTTGTTGTCCTTTCTGTATTTCTTAGTTTATCGAAGCGGTTAATTTTTTTTTAATGATTAAAAATATTTATGAGAGTCCTTATAATAGTCAGTTGTAATTTTATTTAAAAAAAAAATGTATTAACACGTCGGTACCACCGCAAAAGTCATTAACAAACAAAAAATATTTTTCTGTAGATCCTCGCTTTTAAAAAAGTTTTTTGTAACAAAAGGGGATTTTTTTGTACCCTATAGATTAAGAACAAAAAAAACTTAAAAAATGAAAATAGCTATCTTTCTGCAAAAACGTATTTTTAATGTAATAATGATTTAAAATTTACCAAAAAAGCCCGGTTGCAATTGAATTGACCAGCAGTTCAGTTCCTCAACATTTTAATAAATAATGTCCGTGTTGTGTTAAAAAGTGTTTTTCTATTGAGGATATGCTCAACATTTTTGTGGCAGATTTATTTATTAAAAAAAGTGTGTTGGGTTTGTTAACAGATGGGGCTCCGTTGATCCTGCTTCCAGGGTCAATGACCTGTGCACGCACAACGTCAGTTTATCCTTCCGAACTTGCACGTCGTCCAGTCAGGAAACCAAAAAAAAGTGTTAATCAAGAATTTTTCTTAAAAAGACCTTTCAATTTATTAATGTTAAAATTTGTACACATATTATGGTAACTTAAAAAATCGATTTTTGACAATAGTTAAAACCCTAAACTCTTTATAAAATCGAAAATATTTATTGGTAAAAAAAACCTTTAATTACTAAAAATAAACTCTAAAACTTGTGTTTAAATTTGTGACTGATCGGTTAAGCCGTTTCCGACAAATCTTGCTCGCAGACTTTGAAAACACAGTTTTGAAAAAAGCCCGTTTAATGTTTCAAAAAACACATTATATATAATAAAATAAAATGACTATGCGTGTAACTTTAAGTATGTTTGCCGTATTGCTTAAACATTTTTGGGGGTAATTGCACAAGTGCATCAAAATTACCGATAAAAATTTAAAAACTTATAAGGCAAAGATGAGCTTATGGGTGTCAGTTTTCGGAGCTTGGAATTGGAACCTAAACATATTATTATATTTATGGTAATTAAATGTTTGCATTAAAAACAAATTTTCTCTTTTTTTTGTAGATAAAGTTCCTAAGTAAACTTGCTCAATCAAAATCAGAATTTCCACATGGCAAATATATTAGTTATGGAGTTGTTTCTATAGTAAAGTGCCTCTTGTTTTTTACTACGGCAGTAATAAGCTTTTCAATTAGGGAAGGAGATGTTTCATTTATGTTTAACAATTTAGGACTGGCTTTCTCGGATCACAATTTGACTGTAACTGAGGTATGTAATAATTTAACATAAAATGGCTTTTTAAAAATTGAATTAATAGACAGAGAGCAGCCACCTTAACTAATAGTCCAGAAAACGAAGCTGAAAAAAAAGTGCAAAACCTGCCAATTTTTTCAAAATGCATAGATTTGCATAAAAATTTAGGATTAAGCTAAACTTACCCTCCTCTTCAAAATCTATATTATGCCCATGGGCGCTCTTTATTTTTTAGGGTGAAAACTACCTTTATTGCTTATATCTACAAAACTATACGTTAAAGCTTAAGTTGAGTAAAATTTGACTTAAATATGTTAAAAAAGTAGTATTTTGTTTCTTTAAAACATTATTTAAAATATTTTAGCTCTTAAAAATCATTCTCCACTTTTATAATTTAAAAAAATATATATTTACCCTAAAAAATTAATATATTATCACAGTGTTTTGCACGAAAATTTTGGGATTGAGCTTAACTTACCTTTTTCTTTAAAATCTCAATTGTGCTATAGGTTGCTTTTCATTTTTTAGGGGTAAAAACTACCCCTTATTGCAAAAACTTTCAAAACTTTTATATTAAAGCTTAAGACACATAAAATTAGGCTCATATAAAAAAAAGTATTTTAATTCTTTAAAACATTATTTAATATATTTTAACCCTTGAAAATCAAACCTTATCATGATTTATTAAACAAAATTGTTTAACCTAAAAAAAATCACATATTGTCACAGAGTTGGTTGTAATTAAAAAATCTGACAGCTCAAAAGTATAACTAATTTAATTTTGTAATTTTTTAATTCTTAAAAATTCTCCTCTTACAATATAACAATGCCAAAAATAGTACAAAACCGCGGATTAAAAAAAATGCATCGAATCGCTTTTAAAATGGTCCAAAAATTGTTTTTTAAGCATAACTCTTTCAGTTTTTGTGATAAAAAGTTCTTTAAAAAAACTGTTTTGTTGTTTTTTTAAGGGCTATAAGTTCTGTTATTCCTTGCTTGGGAATATCGAAGAACAAGGAATAAGCTGAGAAATGAAACAACTAGGTCGGAGGTTGAGTGCAAAGTCCCGTGTCTTTATTTCTATACTTATAATTACAGTTCTGTTATTTGACAGTACAATAAGTCATTTGTATGAAGTTAGCAGTTAATAATAATTAGGGCTGGTTTACACTATTACCAATAATGTCTACACGTATCGTGTGACATCTCCCTTTTTATAAAAATTAAAAGTTATGATTTTCAACAATTATACAATTAAATCTAAAGTTTAAATATAAAACTTAAATACAGTTTATCACAGCAAATATCACAACTTACACTTAAAGACTAACTACATTAAACATTTATGAGCTGTAGGAAGATCACAGTAAGTATACAATTTTATGTAAAATGTAAAAGATCGTGTGCTAAGTACATACTGTTATTCTAGGAAGTTATTATTTTGTTACAATAAAGTTTTGTACAGTAAAAGAAATATTGTTCTATTTTTATGTACTAAACACAATAGAAATATATTGTTATGCAATACTATTTCAGTTTTAAATCTGACTAAACATAAGTAAAATTTAGAGATGAACTTTTTGAAAGTTTAATATGAAGAAAAACCTTTAAGAAAATATCCCATGTAAAATATTTCAATTTGAAATTATAGAAAGTTAAAAATAAACATTTTTACTTTATGTAAAGTAAAATATAGGATGAGATTCAACTGTCTGACTTTTCAGACTCACTTAAATCATATTCAAAATCTGAATATTTCTTAGGCTTTTTAATTAAACGCCCTGACCTAGTAATAATGCTACTATTACTAGTTTTCCCCCTTTTTCCAAAATCTTGAAAAGCTGATTTCGAAGTTGAAGGTTTGTCAAAATTATTTTTAGAAAAATTTTTATTTTGAAAATTATTTTTATGAAAAGAATTACAAGGACTTGAAAAAGAATGAAATTTAAAACATCTGGAACACTTAACTTGATTTGGTTGATGATTCCGTGAAGCCTGTATCCTGCCAGGTCTGCTGTGGTGGCTCGGGTTTGAATGGCTGTTGAACCTCGTCTTTGACTGATGGTGGTACGGTTTGGATACAGCGTTGACATCGTGGGACCCAAAGCCATTAGTGATCTGCCGATTGTGTTCTCTGGTCGACTCAGCACTTATACAGATCTTGATAGATTCTTCCAAACTGGTGTCATTTTGCAAAAGTTTCTCCCTAATTTTTCAGATTTTAATCCACAAATCAACATGCAACGGATAAGAGAGTTATTCAGGTCACCAAACTCGCAAGATAATGCCACGTTCTTCAAGTCAGTTACAAATTGTTCAACAGTTTGACCTTCTTTTGTTTAAATGAAAAAAACTTATAACGTTCAAATGTCAGATTCTTCTGTGGGTTGAAATGTCCATCAAATTTTTCCAAATACCTCTCAATGTTTCAGTTCCTTCCTCGATTTGAAATGTATTATAAATTCTTAAGCCTTCATCCCCAATTAAAGTCAAAAGCTGAGCACATTTAGTAGATTCCTCTTTTTAATTATTTCTGTTGCTTTTAAATAATTTGTAAATTTTTCTTCCAAAAAATCCAATTTTGACTAACATTTCCGGCAAAGCAATGGGCGTAATACCTTTAAAATCCATATTTAGTCTTGGATTGGGAACTTAAAATTTAACAACGTGCTAAAGTTGAGGTTATGTCAAAAAATTATCCAAAAATCTCTCAAACCTCCCAAAATTCGCAGTAATTCTGCTAATTTGACATAAATCTTTCTTTTGAACTTAACTGGCAAGTAATTTATAGCATTTTTCTTGAAAATCCAAAATTTAGGTTTTTTGGCATTAATTCTTTCTTGAAGTAATTTACCCCAAGCATTCTTAAATCGCCGTTATGTAAATAATCTTATCTCAAAAATTATTTCATCGTAAAGCACCCTCCATATTGAAATTTAAATTTCTAATAATTTACTTATACTTTTTTGAACTTTTATAACATTTTAAGTTTTAACTTTATAGAAAAAAAAATTTGGTTTTAAAAAAAAAAAACTTTAATGGAATCCTTTAAAAAAAAGTTCTTTTTTAAATAAAAAATTAAAATTATAACTGCGCCATGTTATTCCTTGCTTGGGAATATCGAAGAACAAGGAATAAGCTGAGAAAATGAAACAACTAGGTCGGAGGTTGAGTGCAAAGTCCCGTGTCTTTATTTCTATACTTATAATTACAGTTCTGTTATTTGACAGTACAATAAGTCATTTGTATGAAGTTAGCAGTTAATAATAATTAGGGCTGGTTTACACTATTACCAATAATGTCTACACGTATCGTGTGACAAGTTCCTATATATTTAAACTGTCTGCCTTACTGTACTGACAGTAAGGCAGCGATCGGGGCGCTAACAAATACAGTGCACAGATCAGAACTTACAAATAGATGTCGGGAAGCAATTAATGAACTAACGAAAACCGCCAGAGTAACCCTGCAATGGGTCCCTGGACACAAAGGGATCCCGGGGAATGAAATGGCTGACAAACTCGCCAATTTGGGAGCTGAGGACAATGGACCTGAATATACCGTGGGAATCTCTTACAACACGGATATGACAGAGATAGCAGCATGGATAGAGAAACAGTTCAATGAGAACTGGAAAAAGACAAAAGCCAGACAATCAAAGGCTATTATTGGGGAAGAACTATGGTAGGACCTGCAGATGAACATAAAGAACAAGGGTGCAAATGAGAAACCTGACAGGCATACTGACAGGTCATTGTAGAAACAGATACTATCTCAACAAGATAGGAAAAAGCGAGACAAGTACATGTAAATGGTGTGGAGAGGGAAGAGAGGACGCCATACATGTACTTAGAGATTGCCCAGCACTAGGGCACATCAGGGGGAAATGTCTAGGTACGGCATGGCTGGACCTAAATGACATAAGATTCCTACCACTAACGGGACTCGCATCACTAGTGAGGAAATTGGGACTCTAGTAACCAAACGACAGCACCATGTCAGTGTAAAAGGAATGCATACGTAAGGGACAGTACAGGGTAACGGAACCTGTGTATGCTTAAGGGTTGGTGTAGAGCATAATGGGCTTAGGCCTCAGTGCTCAGAGCCCCAGCGAGGGAACTCACCATGCTACAATGATAGATAAAAACTGTTTAAAACCCGTACTTTTTTAAAGGGGTAAGCTTAAAGGGCTGAAACAAGGTAGTGCTCGTCTATACACACGCGTTTTAAACGTTGTTTGTAATTTAAAATGCTACAATTTGATACTCCAGTAATTTTTACGTATCTCCCTTAGTTTTTGAGTTATTTTAAAGAAAATTTTATAAAAACTCTAAAATTTGACTTTTACTTGCGGCTTCATTTTTTTTAATTATTTAATTTAAATCGGTTAATTATTTAAATTGTAATAAATAGCTAACGAGAATTGAAAAAGGGCTCCAACTTATTTTAATTGGGATGGTAGTTAGGGGGTTGTTTTCGAAGATTTTTGCACTAAAAAATTTTGGTCTAACCTTATTTTAATTATAGTTCACTCAATTTTTATGATATATACTTTTTTTTAAGGAAACGTCTTTGCAAATGCTTCAAAAAAGTTATTAATAATTTTCCTCGATAAATACGTAGATTTGAAACTCTGAAATTTTGTGTTTGGTAAATAACAGCTAACCTTTAACAAACCACAACTTGCTTGTATTGGTCCTACAACAATTTTTAAAAGACCATTTTATTTGTCTTTTTAAAAGCTACAATTTTGTTATTTAGAGTTTTTTGATAAAAAGCATACTATTCGAGTTATTTCCAAAAAACGGATTAAAAACGTTGATTTTATCAACGAAAAACTCGGACTTTCAATCGCGAATAACTCGAAAAGTATGCATTTTACAAAAAAAAAAATGCATAGAATATTATTTGCTTAGAAATTATTTTTCTATTGATGCCGTTGTTAAAATATAAAAACAATTCCACCCCGAGATGTTTCAGCAACCACCCCCAAGGTAAAGGCGCCCTTGGGCATGATGTAAATTTTGATCCTTGGACTATTCCATAGCTACTGTCAAAATTTCAAATCATTCTATGCATTTTGAAGAAATTGAGAGGCAAAACGGTCTGTTTTCTGGACTATTATCAATTTCCTAATTTATTTATGTAAGATTTTATTTACCATCTTTAGACAAACGCCTTTAAATATGAGTTTATACTTTTAGATTTTTAAATTTCCAGTAACGAATCATTTTCCTTAACTTTTTTAGCTTCCGCCCGGTGGTTCCAACATCGATATCCATGATGCCGTATTTACTAACATTAATGATCATTTAATTATTTGGGGAGTTAACGTTCTTTGCACCTATTTGTGTTACGCATTTGGAAAATTTGCCTGCAAAATTATGATACAAGGTGCGTAAGTAATACTCTTTATCTACATCTATCCAGTTTAAATATAATATGAGAAATTTTTAGTTTGCAATTCCTTGGAAAATTTTATTATTTTTTAATTAGTTTGTGTATGTTCTAAAATTTTAAAAAATACTTTGTTACTTTAAACTACTTTAAGGTACAGAGTCATCCAATAAGGATTGAACACTTTCTGATGCATTACTTTCTTCGTATAATAAACGTAAAAAAAATACATGGAAAATAGCAAATTTTTAACCCCCCCCGAAGAACTGTCCTTTAAGAGCAAGTTTGAAATTGCACAATACATTACCAAAAAAAAAATTTCAGAAGACCAACAAAACAAATCAGACAGATTCAACTTTGGAAAACCTGACGAAGGAATGAAGGCACACTCATCTACGAAAAATTTAATATAGTAAAATTAAATAAACCCTTTACAATAAAAATTTACAATATGAATAGAGAAATTTTAATGAGAAACCCAAAAAAAACACTACATAAGGACACACAGACAACAATTGACCCTGAATGCTTGACTGGATTTAAAAAAAAAAATTTTTTTTTTTTTTACACCACGCCTCAACGAGCTGGTTCCCGGGGAAAAATTTTCAAGAATGTCATCTAATTCAAAAGAAACAGCCGACCAAAGAAAGTAAACATCGAAACCAAGAATAATAACCCCCAAACAACATTTCTTAATTTATCAAAATACAGAGCATCAAATTTGAATGAAAATTTTAACCCCCCCAAAAAAATTTTTCTATGGAAAAAAAAGGAAAAAAAAGGGCCTTTTTCCCAAAAAATTTTTTAAAACCCCCCACATTTTAAAATCAAAATTTAAAAAAAGCCGGGAAAAAGGATTTTGTTTAACCCCTTTTTTTTAAAAAAACATTTTTGGAAATTTTTTCTTTTTTTTAAAAAAAAAGGGTTTATTTTCAAAAGGGAAAAAATTAATTTCTAAAAAAAATTTTAACAAAGTTTTCTTTGGAAGCAAAATTTTAAAAAAAATTTTTGTTTTAAGGAGAAAAAAGGAAAAACAAATTTTCTCAAAAAAAAAAAAATTAAAAAATTTTTAAAACCCCCTTTTTTAAAAAAATTTTTAAAATTTTTTAAAAATTAAATTTTTAAAAAAAACGTTTTTAAAAACCCCCGGGTTTTTTTCTTTAAACTTAATGAAGATAAATGGGAACTACAGGATTTTTTTAAATTTTAAAAACTTTTAAAAAAACAAAACCGGTTGGGTTCCCCAAACTAAAAGGTAATTTTTTTTGGTTATTTTTAAAACTGGGGAAAACCAAAATTATTTTTTGTTTGATTTTTAATCTTTTTGGGGCCTTTTCCCTTTTTTTTAAAAAATTTTTGGGTAACTTTTTAAAAGCAAAAAAAAATGGGTTTTGAAAATTTCAAAAAATGGTTTTGTTTCGAAAATTTAAAATTTTTGTAGATTTTTAAAGTTGAAAAAAAGATGTTTTTAAAAATTTTTTGAAATTTTTGAACTAAAGTTTGAAAAATTTTCAAAATTTTAAAATTTTTTTTAAAAAAAAAGGTTTTTTTTGTTTAAAAAAAATTTTTGGGGGGTCTTAAAAACAAAATTTCAAAATAAATGATTTTTTTTAGTGGGAAAAAAAATTAAAAAAAAAAAATGGTTTTGTTATTTTTAAAGGGGGTTTTAAAGTAAAAAAAATTTTAAAATTTTTAAATTTTAAAAAAATTTTTTGTTTGCTTTTTAAACCCTTTAATAGGGAAAACAAATTTCAAAAAAAAATGTTTTTTGTTCCATTTGGGAAAAAAATGTTTTAATTTTAAAAATTTTTTCTTTTTTTTATTTTGTTTTTAAAAACCTTTTTAAAAAAAATTTTAAAAGGGAATTAAATTTTTTCCCAAAAAAAAATTTTCCCCAAATTTTTAATTAAAGTTTAAAAAAAAAAATTTTTAAATTTTTAAAATTTTTTTAAAAAAAAAAAAAAATTTTTCATTTAAAATTTTTAAAAAAAACAAAAGGGAAAAAAAAATTTGAATTAAAAAAAAAAAAAATTTTAAAAAAAAAAATTTTTTCCCCCAAATTTTCTTTTTTTTTAATTAAAAAACCCAAAATTTAAAAAAGTTTTTTTAAAAATTTTTGGGTTTTTTTCCCCCCAAAAAAGTCCTTTTTTTCCTAAAAAAAATGTTTTTCAAATTTTAAAACCGAACGTTTTTTTTATTTTTATTTAAATTTTTTAATTTCCTTGTACTTTTTTTTTAAAGAAAAATGTTTTTTAAAATTTTTTTTAAAAAAAAAAAAAAATTATAAAAAATTTTTTGGGAGGAAAACTTTTAAAACTCTTGAACTTTCCCCAACAACTTTTTTTTTATTCAACTCAAAAAAAACAACAGTCCTTTAAAAAAAAAGTTTTGCACCCTTTTTTTAGTTTTTTTTAAAAAAATTTGCTCTTCCGAAATTTGTCCCTTTTTTTTTTTCAAAACCAATTCCTGCGATTTAAAACCTAAAAATTTTTTCCTTCTTTTTAACCAAACCCCCCTTTAACTTATTTAAAATTTTTTAGGGGAAAAAAACCCTTTTTTTTAAAACCCCCCTTTTTTTGGGGGTTTAAATTTTTTTTCCTTTTTAAAGGGGGTTTTTGGGGCAAATTTTAAGACCACCTTGAAATTTTTTTTGGGGTTTTTTAAAAAGATTTTTCTTTTCCCACCCTTTGTAATTTTCCCCCCCTTTTTCCCCCTTTTTTTAAAAAATATTCCAAAAACCCCCCCTTCCCGGTAATTGGCTTTTGGAAAAAAAAAATTTGGGGTTAAAAAATTTTTGGGCAAATTATCCCATGATCTGATGTGTTCTGGTGTCCCTGTCTCCTGGAGAGTATGACGACCAGACGATTAAATCCGTCATGCCCTCCTCTCCCGGTCTAATGACGTGAGTAGCTACCAGGTCTTTGTTACAAGAACCAGTTATTCCTTCTGAGGCCGCATCTCCGGCCTTACCCCATAAAAACGGTCCTATCCGCTTTCTCTTTAAAGCCAGGGAACCCTTTTCCCTATAAAGGCGGTTCTGTTCGCCTTCTCATTGGATTCAGGGATCCCTTCCTAAGCACCCGTTTGTTCGAGATGGATTAGTCCTTCCTCGTGAAACAGGCGCCGGTGACTTCAGGGGCATCTTTCGAAATGGATTCACCTGTTTCGGTTGGCGCACCTTTGTCTGCTTTTGGCCTTGGGTGGCTCTTCTCGAAACGGATTTATCCGTTTCGGTCAGCACACCTTTGTCACTTTTTTTCTATGAAAGCGGTTCTGTCCGTTTTCTGTTTAGAGCTAGGGAAGTAATAGTCCACCACGGCAGAGCCCCGCATTACCGCGGTAAGGCTAGATACTATGAGAGGTCACCCTGTATCTCAGAGGCACCGTTGGAGACACATTTTTAAGGCACAGGATGTCATTTACTCATCAGCACGGTATTCTAACACCTTGAGTTAAGCCTTGTGTTCATCTTAGCTTCGGATCCCGTTCCATATGCTAACCAAAAGAGGTGCCTATAACCAGCAACTTTAGCGCATGTTCCAAAAGATCCTACTGGGCCCAATAACAACAATGACGTGTGAACACAGCGGTGGGTGGTTCCGTAAGTTTGTTTATCAATTTAAAAACTAAAAAAACTAATCCGCTAAAAAATGCGTTTCAAAACAGGAGATCATGTGGAAGAATGATAAGTACCTAATTATTTTGTGACATCAAGTACAATTTTTTATAAAGTAAACTCTTGTTAATCTTGGATTTACCCTCGTATATTTGAAAATTAATTATATTAAAAGAAATAATTAAAAATATATTAAAAGAAAACGTCATTTAAAAATGTAACTAACAATTTTTTTTTGTTTGACTTTTGTGAGTTGTAAATAAATTGTAAATATTAGTTACCTTCTATTCAACTAATATTATTTTCAGATTTGGATAACTCAACATATTTGGATAAATAGAAATTCGAAACTAGCATCAACAGAAGCTCTTTTTATGCGGCCCATGTATGACGCTTTTCTTATTGATCAGTCAATTGCAATGAACAGAAGAAATGTTACTGATCCATACTTAAAGAAAACTGGTTAGTTTTTTAGCCTTTTAGGATTCACGTCATATCGAACAGAACTAAATGATATGCTTTTTTACAATCACCTTCTAATTTTTTTTAAATTTAACTAGTCATTGCCTTTTAGATTTTTAAAGTTGTAGTAGCTTATACTTGTAGTAATTAGCTTTTGCACCAGTAGCTAGCTAGGCGGTCCGAGGCTCCATCTATCAGTTGAAAATTAAACTAAATTAAAATATTCTACTTTCTGCCTGAACCAGCTAGCCGATTAAGCATCCCGTTCTTTAAACTACAAGGTTAAAGCTACTGCCATAATTTCAAAAGCTTTCTTTCTCACAAAAAAGGGTGTTAGGGACTTTTAAATTTATTGCGTGCGGTTTATTTAAATTTTTTTCAACATTGTTTTTTTTAACAGTACTAGCCGAGAAAACGTAGCAGTAAGATGGATTTGACTGCGGTTTTTGCATTCGATTCGTATGAACGTCTAGAAACTTTGTGAACAAATTTAATTAATGGGAAATGAAAAACTGCATTTTTGCATTAGAAAAATGCATTTTAAAGTTTGCAATTATAAAAAACTTATAACTAGCCAAATAATAATAGAAATGAGCCGAAATTTGTTTCTCGGGGGTTTTCGAGGTCGCTTAACACAAATATGATATTGACAAGAACCTACGGAGTACCTGGTGCGCGCTAAGGATGGTGTAAACGTCGTGTTCTGGAGTTTTACGACGATTCCTTCTAATATCAGCCCAATTTTGAAACTCGGGAGTTTTTAGGGTCGCTGAACACGAATATGATAATAATAAGGACCTGAGGAGTACCTGGTGCGCGCTAAGGATGATGTAAATGTCATCTTCTGAAGTTTTATTACAAATTCTCCTAATATCAGCACAATTTCTTTACTTGGGGGTTTATGTGGTCGCTGAACACAAATATGACATTGCAGGGCCTTGCGGAGACCTGGTCACGCTGAATGGTATAAACGTCTTCTGGAGTTTTACGACGATTCCTCCTAATATCAGCCCAATTTTGTAACTCGGGGTTTTTAAGGTCGCTCAACACGAATATAATATTAACAAGAGTCTGCGGATATTGTATTTTTTATACTAAAATATTATTAAAAAACAATTTTATAAATAAATACCATAAGCAGAAATTAAAAGTTTCAATTTCTAACAAATTATCACAAAATTCCAGAAGACGACATTGACACCAACCTATCCGGACCACGATCTGGTACCGGGTACTAGAATACGACGTTTACACGATCCTTAGCGCTCATCGGGTACCCCGCAGGCCCTTGTCAATTTAATATTTATGTTCAGCAACTACAAAAACCCCCCGAGTAACAAAATTCGGCTGATATAAGGACGAACTGTCGGAAAAGTCCAGAAAGACGACGTTAACATCATCCATAGCGCACACAGGGTACTCCGCAGGCCCTTGTCAATGTCATATCGTATTAAGTGACCTCGAAAAACTTCCCGAGTAACAAAATTGGGCTGATATTAAGAGGAATTGTCTTAAAACTCCAGAAGACGACCATTCTTGGCGCGCACCATGTACTCCACAGACCCTTGTCAATGTCATATTCGTATTCAGCGACCATAAAAACCCTCCGAGTAAAGAAATTGGGCTGATATTAGGAGGATTTGTCGTAAAACTTCAGAAGACGACGTTTACGCCATCCTTAGGGCGCACCAGGTACTCCGCAGGCCCTTGTTAATGTTATATTCGTTTTGTTTTTTAATGCACACATGCAGTTTTTCATTTTCCATTAATTCAATTTGTTCACAAAGTTTCTAGACATTCATATAATACGAATGCAAAAAACAGCATTCAAATCCATCTTACTGCACAAAAAATCCCTCGCGCATTTCTTCGTTTCCTCGACTATACTATTATGAAGTAAATATTAATTTTGGAGAAGTTTAACATATTTAAGGCTTAATATTTAGTGGTAAAACTGATTTTACTTAAATCAGGTAAACATTTTTTGTATTAATAAAAAAAATAAAATTGTAAAATATTTTTTCAACCTCATTTATAAGGAAATTTAACAGACGGATAAAGATACAAAGAAAGTTTCCATAAATATATGTCCTAAACGCCTTAACCTTTGAATTATGGCGGTAATTTTTTTCAATATTAAAGAAATACCCTATACATTTTATAATAATTTAAAAAAAAAGTGCACAGCTTATTTTAAGAGTTACCAGGTTTTTACACCTGTGAACAAAAATTTAAGACTAAGCTTATCTTTAGTATACTTATCTCCCCTTCATATGTTTTAGTTCCTCCAACTACACCAGACAGCTCCGCACAGAATACAAATAACTATTCTAGAATAGACGATGACAAAATCGCAAGGATCTATTGTTGTGCTACCATGTGGCATGAAACTCCTGAAGAAATGATGGAATTTTTAAAATCCGTTTTTAGACTGGATGAAGACCAGGCGTGCCATAGAATCGTCAAATATTACCTAGATTATCCAGACGATGCTTACTATGAATTAGAAAGTAATTTTTTAAAATATTTTTAACAAATTTTAAAAGTCAGAAACAATGTTTTTAAACATCATTTATACATAAATGCAATCTGAATCTAAAAGTTAGGATGGTGATCAACAACTCCTCACTCAGTGCGCCACCCATCCTACTGATTTAAAGTGGGTGACAACGTCGCCAAGCGTAACCTCCCTAATGTCGGCCAAAGAAAGCCAAAGCTAGCCCAGCATGGATTTTCTCTTGCACTAGAGTGCAAGACAGTCACAAAGGATGTGCTCCACCGTCTCGTCTTCCTGTTCACAACGTCTACACAGAGGTGTGTCATTTGTACCCATTCTAAAAAGGTGTTTTCGCAGTTGACAATGTCCAGTAAAAACGCCCGTAATTGAACGAAGGTTCGCCCCCTGCATTGCCAGTTAATGTTTAGTTGTATCTCTATTAGGATAGTTCTGTAACTCCCTGGAAAAGTGACAACTTACTGTTTCATCCCATCGTCTTGTAAACTGCTGATGAGAGTGTCTTTTGACTAGGTCCCTCATTGCAGACCCTGTCAGACCTACGAAAGGTTTGGTTCCAAAAGGTTTGGTCCCGACAGTCTTCCCGGCCAACGGGTCAGCGATGCGGTTTCGTTTGGAGTGAGCGTGTCCTTTGGTCCAGCAGAGGGTGACCACATTCCTGCTAGAAGCATCCATAGGGGCACGATGACATTTTAGCAACAGACCCGAGGTACAGCGTGGTCTCCTTAGGGCTAGTAGTGTCTGTCTGCAATCCATATAGATAAGCACGACTTATTAGTAATGTTCCTACTGCTTATTATGGTTATGCCTGTGAGCTCAGTTTGAAGCACTCTTGCCAACTCACCCATAGCCCATTTGATGTTTAAGTTGAGAGATCTAGAATAAATGCAAATATTACAGGAAATATCCAGATAATGCTAAATTATTATTTTAACTATTTTACTAAATCTTTGTCTGAATGCGGTGGACAATGATTCAGTGGTGACACTAAAAGAATTTCAAACTTCCTGTGTTTACATTATGCAGGGACCAAGCAACCCCTAATGCGAATTGGGCAACATTAAAATGGACCACCTAAGCAGGATCTCTCTCTCCCTCTCTCTCGTCAGGCCAGTCGCTTTGGGAATTAAATTTGTAAACACTTAAAAATGGACCAAGATAAAACTGCCTAAAACGTTATGTAAATAATTAAAATAAAGGCAATTCAAAATTCTTTTACTGACAATTCTACCAAATTTTAAAGACAATTATAGGTATAGCCACTCTGAAATCTTGTTAGTAGTGCAAAACTTTTAGATTGGCACAGATATTTAATTTTTGATTTTTGTTTTTATTTTAATAACACCAAAATCTTGGACTTGCATTGTTATTTGTTACTTGACACACAAAGTTTCGGTTAGTGATGTATCTTTAACCGTTTTCAAGTGATAACACAACAATTCGTTGTTCACCGTAGCTTGAAGACGACTTTTCACGGTTTAGCAATGGCTGCCAGTTATTCCAAATATCAATACTAGGCTTGCTTAAGACATTTTGGTTGTTTACAAGTATTACAGCTTTTTTAAATTTTCTTTTCTTCCAGTGGGTTTCTTTATTTTTTAATGTAAGCTTCCAAACACTGTATACGGTGTTGTTTTGACCACCACCGTGTTCATCAATCCCTGATTTTTGACCTCGTTCCGTATGTTTTTTGTGTTTTTTAACTATAATTTAAAGTGGTCTTTTTGTTTTTCCAATGTATACCTCCCCACATTCACAGGGTATTTGGTAGATACAGTCATTATTTGAAACATTGTTGGTCGGTCTCGTCTTAATAAGAATACTTCTTATAGTCCGGTCAAATCAGATCAAAAAATAAGAGTAAAGGTATATAAATTTACATAAAGCTGAAAGTGGGTAGAATTGTTTAAAACATAAATAAAAATAATATTTCGAAATTCCCCATCGTTCCGGTACGTTGAAAAAAATTGACTCGAGGTCAAAGGTCAAAAAATGTTTTTTTTCGCGATTTTCTTTAAAACGGTAGATTTGGATTATTTGAGCGGAGATGGCAAAAATGACCTCCACCACTGCAACCTTATCAGATTTATTGTGGTTTCCCCTATCATTCTTTAGAGTACCTTGTCCAGGCCCGTCTTCTTAACTGGACTCCAGAGTCTTGACACTGGCCACTCCATATATCTCGCCGGTTTTGACTTTACTCACCAAGCCTAGTAAACCTCAGTCTACATAGTGCTTCACAGTGGCACCACACATGTACGGCTGTTTCTTCAGCCTCCTGGCAGAACCTACACAGGCTATTCTCCACCAGGCCTATTTTTTCCAGGTGCTTGTTGAGTTTGCAATGTCCTATTAGTTAACCTACCGTTATCCTTACGACCTTACGACTGTGGCTCAGTAGGTCCGAAGTAAACTTGGCCGAGCAGGTCTTAATGAACTGCTTTGTCTGTCGTTGTCCTGGTGTTTGTACCCACCAGCTTTGATTCAAAACGATAAGTTTTATCGTAAAATTACGTTTTACAAAAATTATGGATCATAAATTTATCTATAAAAAAATCTTTTTTTCCTTATAGTAACCGTTCCTGAGATATAACGATTTAAAAAGTTGTTAGCGTCATTGTATGCACACGATTCCACGCCACCTCCAAGGTAGTGTACTGGGCGCGTTTTTTTTAACTTGGTTTTCTCAGTAGACCTATTCCACAGGTCTGCTGTGATTCTGTTTAATTGGAAACTATTGCATAATAACAGTCATTCGCAAGGGTTGATTGATTGATTGATTGATAAAGTAAATACACAAGTTGAGGTTTTGTCCGCCTCGACACTGCAGCCTACAGGGCTTGTTGTATCTCTTGTGTATTTGTTTCAGTTAAAAAAGGTTTGACACCTTAGACAGGTGTAGTAGCCCTTTTACTGTTCTTTTCTGGTCTCCAGCCTCCTGGTGGTTAGTGTCCACCATGAGGTTTTGATTTGTTCTCCAGTATGTAAGTGCAGGGCACTCATATATGATGTGAGAGGCTGTCTCTTCCTCTTCGTCACATAGTCTGCAAATGGGTTCTTCTCTATAGATGCCCATAGTGTGCATATGTTTTCTTAGGGTGCAGTGTCCGGTTATTAATCCTGTCACTATCCTAATCTGATTCCTATTTAGTTTTAGTAGTTCACTTGTCAATGCTTTCGATGGTGAGTCCAGCATTGATTTACTGTGATTTTGCCTTGGAATGTGGTTCCAGTATGACTGATGTTGTGTTTGAATCCACCGAGTCATGTAGCCACGAACCGAGGCTTTTGGATTCCAAAAACAGGTTCAGGACCCACAAACATTGCTGCGGAGCCTCGCCTGGCCAGGGAGTCTGCATTTTCATTGCCCTGTATTCCCCTGTGTCCTGGCACCCAGGAAAGTGTAACTTTGTTGTGGTTAGCCAGTTTTAGGAGGCATTGCAGACAGTTCCAAACCAACCTTGAGTTGACTTGTTGGGATGCCAAAGTTTTTTGGGCTTCATCAAGAAGATAGTAATGTCCCTGCCCTTATATCTCCTCCTCAAGTTCTCTCGCAGACAAAGTTCAATGGCATATTTTCCGCCTGGAAAACAGTGGCATATTTCCCCAGAGAAGCATAAGCAAACCGGGGGGTCATACCATGTATTCCTGCGCCGGCCCCATTGTCAGTTTTGGGATCCATTATCCCAAAACCCAAATTTTCCCGAGACTGACCAGGAGATCGCTCACTACCGCCCCAGGTAAGCGGGGTTTTGTATGGTCTGTGTGTATTTATCCGTTTTGGCATTGTATCACTGCCCATCTCAAATTTGGGTTTGTGATACTGCTCGTTATTCTGGTGTGTCCTAGGGCAGGCCCAGAGCACCAGTTGCCGTTACATTTCAGCCTGTATCCCCCAACCGCCTGCCTTAATAATTATACCAAGGGGGGGAGGCTTAGTAGGGTTTCCATGGCTGCATTTGGGAGTGCTTTAATAGCCCCCTTAACAGAGACATGCTAGTCGGGGAGTTTGGATAACTCCAGCTCTGCTTTCTCTTTCTATTTTTGGCCACCAGATAGTTGAACCGTAGGTTATCATGGGTCTTACCACAGAGGCAACCAGTGTACATGCGGGCTGAAATCCCAATTTTTCCCCCGCCTTTTGGTAGCCATTAGAGCCATTTGCCCATTTCATTTGCATATGTGGTTCCAGGTTGTTAAACCCAGAGTTAACCAGGTACTTTACCTCCTGAACATACCGAGTGGGGTACCGAAGAAGGGGGAGTTTTTAAATCATCCAGTTCCCCCTTTCGTCTAGTGAAGGGTATTAGCGCAGTTTTGCCAATTCTTTTTTTTTAAAAAAGTGCCCTTTGCATAAGCTCCGAGGTTGTTTTGTTATGTCATCATATCACAGTAGACCTATTCCACAGGTCTGCTGTGATTCTGTTTAATTGGAAACTATTGCATAATAACAGTCATTCGCAAGGGTTGGAATTGATAAAAGCGATGGAAATTAAAAAACAGTAGACAAATTTATTCGTCTGATTCATAATCTTCAATTACTTCTTTTTGTTGTTCTTGTTCTTGATCTTCTTCTTCTTAATGTCCTTCTTCTTTGATGTATCGCATGTCTGTTCGTCAGTATCAAACGAATCCTCTGCTGTTGGTCATTCAACATCAGAACACGACCGGTCTTGACAGTTCGTGCATGCCAGAGAACAAAAAGTCCAACTTTTTTGCAACCAAATTTAGCACCCATTTCTTTTTAAAGTTGCAAAAAATTGTGTTTAGCATTTTTTCCCCGGCCCGGTGGGGCTAATCTAAATTGTTTCTAATGTTTATCGACCAATTTCCCAAACCCCCAAATTTTTTAGGTCTATCTGATAAAAACCACACTTAAACTTGGTAATATACCCGAAAAGATGTTGATAGCACAATAAGGTTGGGGGGAAACAACAAATTTGCACTTGTTTCTAATTTGAGTGTTTTTAAAAAAATGCATATCAGTAATCAAAAGGGTTGATGCCGAAAAAGTTAGTTTTATTTTCCGTTTCCTAATTATGTAAAAGGCTTACCTTTTTAATTTTTATCTAGGAAGGTGGTTTATTTTTTGAAAAAAATGGAAAAAATTTTTTTACCTTTATATCCCCCTTTTTTACTAAGGAAAATGGGGGTTTTAAAAAAAATTATATTTTCGTTTACTACTTTCACTTAGTTAATTTTGTATTTTAATTTAGGAAGGGGTATTAATTTTGGGAAAATCCTTTTAATGTTATCAGTTTACTAACAAAGAATAGGGTGAAATTGTTTATGTATTTGTTTATTTTCCAAAACAGATTGACAAGTGTCTAAAA
The DNA here is from genome assembly GCA_019359885.1 of Listronotus oregonensis. Classification (NCBI taxonomy): domain Eukaryota; kingdom Metazoa; phylum Arthropoda; class Insecta; order Coleoptera; family Curculionidae; genus Listronotus; species Listronotus oregonensis. The sequence goes on along the minus strand of JAHBCN010006308.1, from coordinate 52,258 downwards.
ACAACGGTCAAACTTGTTTTCCCCATGATTTAAATTTGAAAGCGCCCCCAAAATTAGCGAACCCAAAAATTTTTTTTTAAAAATTTTTTTTTTAAAAATTTTATAGAAATTTTTTGGGAAAAAAAAAATTTGCAAAAATTTTTTTTGGGTTTTTTCATTAAAAATTTTAAAAAATTGGGGGGGCCCTTTATTTTTTGCCCCCTCTTACAAATTACCCTGTAGATATTCATAAGGTTTTTAAAATTTGTACTACAACTATGTTTTTTAAATCCAAATTTTGGCCATATATCGCAACTATAAAATTTCAGTAGGATCTAAAATTAAACAACTCTATGGCGCGTGTATGGGAAAATTGGGATAAGTAAAAAGTGCGATAAAAGAGTAAATCTAATTTAAACAAGAAATAAAATAATTATTTAAATTTTCCCTTATATTTTTTAAATCTGTAAACTCTTTAAATTATTTTATATTATCGTTGAATTTACAATAACCAGTTTTTCATATTTTTTTTACTTATTTCAATTTTCTTACACAAGTGGCAAATAATCCTGATAACTCTGGCTCTAGAAATCTGATCTATGTGTATATTTTAGCACATATATTCTTTGACGACGCCTTTGTAAGAAAATCAAAAGACGACAACGATCCTACTTTAAATCCATACGTTCAAGACTTAATAGCAACCATTGAAAAAGCTGCTGAAGAGGTCCACAAAACTACAGGTAAGACATATGAGATTGCCTATATCAAAGATAATACTACTACGGATAAGATGAACCGTTCAATGCTTTTTTTTTGATCCCCCCTAATGGATTTTTTGGTCCGAGGATGTCCATCGAAAATTTTTCGCGCTATCCTTGAACGAAAGTTAAACAGTGTTGCCGGGGGGCCCACTATTGGCGTGATGAAACCGACTAAAAAAAACCAACCCGTTTAGCCGCCCTTTCGCTATTTCTTTTTCCCCGAATAAGGTCGCGACAGACATTAAAAATTTTCGCACGGTTTGTTTCGTGGGGCGGGGGTTACCGATTTAATTTTTTCGCATTTACAAAACTTGATATCTTCGCGTTCAAAACGCCCCATTTAAATAAACCCTCTATTCGTGTAGTATTATCTTTGCCTATATTCATCACAATATATTAAATTATAATTTTTATTAATATACCAACATAATTTGCGTTTTTTTTTTTTTTCCAAGATTTAACGTATTTTAAAATATCTAATCAGTCCTAACTTTTAGTGAGAATTCGACCTCCAATCATCTACCCCACTCCTTACGGAGGTAGGTTGGTATGGACCTTACCAGGAAAAACTAAACTGATTGCCCATTTAAAAGATAAAGCCAAAATAAGAGCTAAAAGAGATGGTCTCAGGTTATGTATATGTATTACCTTCTAGGGCATAGGTAAGCAACCTTGTATTTATTTAAAACATTGTTCTGATTCACACATAAGGTGGGTGGACCATGGAACGCCATCTTAACAATTAAAGAGTTATTTTTAGCTTATTAAAATTTTTTTATTGCAGAGTTAATCATTATTTTTTTTTTAAAATTTTTAAATTTTTTCCCCCCCGGGGGGAAAAAAAAAGGGGTTTTGGGGGATTAAATTTTCCCCAAAAAGGATAATTTTTTTGATAATTTTTTAAAAAAAGGAAATTAAAACTATTTTTAAATTTTAAATTTGAATTTAGTTTTAATATTTTCTTGGGAAAAACACCCAAAATCGGTTATGTTTAGATACTATTTTTCTTAACTCGACTTATATTTTAAAAAACCGTTACGAGAGGGGGAATTATTTCTTTACCTTTAAAAAGGTGTATAATTTATGTCATTTAAGTGAAAAATATTACCCAGAAACGTTATCTCCTGTAGGCTTAATCGGAAACAAAAACGCATCATACACCGAATTTGGAAGAACCTAAATAAAATATAATATTTTTTTAAACGCTTTGAAAAAATTTTTGGGAGTAGAATTGGTTAGTCTCCCCCACCGTCTAGCGTTCTTTCGCCGGGCCCCTTAGCCTAATGTAGGGAAATGCACCTTAAAAATAACGTTGTGACAGTCAAACATCTAATCTACTTAAACTTTAAAAAAAAAATCTTTCATTAAAAATTTTTACAATAAATTTCACTTTAAAAAAACAACAAGGGTTTCTTAAAGACTATAGTAAAAAAAAGAATGATTAGTGAAAAAAAAAAAATTTTAAATATTATATTGATAACAAAAACCCCCCGTAGCTTTTATGATGAAATAATGAAAATATTAAATCAAACAAAATGGTTTTTATGGGTCCATTTTTTAAGGCCCAAAAAATTTTCCCCAAAAAGGGCCCAAAAAAAAAAAATATTATATATACAACAATTTTCTTATTTAACGAAACATTAAGATAAAAAATTTTTTAAATATTAATATTGATGAAAATAAGTTTAAAA
>JAHBCN010006308.1:0-49807 GCA_019359885.1 Listronotus oregonensis | reverse complement strand
TACTGAACACGTCATTGGATGCGTACTCTGTTCTCCGGGTTGTTTCTCTCTTTTCAGAGCAAGCGCTCTTATGGACCATAACGTGATGGCAAGGTATACGACTCGATCCAGTGAAGCCAGGCATTACGTGCAGTACGATCAAGGTAAAAATGCTGCCAAAGCTACTACAGGAAAAACTGTAAATCGATACTCCTCCGCACCATAAGTAGTTACCGACAAACTCTGCTGTCGGCTAATAAACTGAATACATAGGTGCAAATTAAGGTTTGGACGCCCTGTAAAAAAACTACTGGCTATTTATAATACAAAAGAGTAGAGTAACTGTACACATATTTTTATTTAAAACAATATACAATTAAATAATACATAAAATATGGTGTAATACGTCAATAGGGCGTATCAGCAAATCGGGTCAAATATAAAAAAAAAAATTAATAAAAAATTTTATAAAATAATTTAAATATATATATATATATATATATATATATATATATATATATATATATATATATATATATATATATATATATATATATATATATATATATATATATATATATATATATATATATATATATATATATATATATAATAAGTTTCAACGTCACCGGTTTAAAAACCTAAAGTAACAGAATTTTTTGACCGTGACAAATTTTGGATAAATCAAGTTTACTTCAATAAAATCAAAAGAAATGTTAAAGATCGAAATTACCTTTAAATAGACACTAATAGCCTTAAAATCAATTTTTTAAAGTCTTAGAAATCTGAATATAAATTTACAAACTACTGACAATATCAGATGTTTGCATTTTTATCATTGAGGCTCAAATTTAAAGTTTACAAAGTATGTGAAAGGAAAAGTAACAAAATTTGCCCTTGTTTCCAGCAAAAATACACTTGAATTTAGTAAAAGAAATTATTTTGTTTAACTTAAAACCCGAATCGTCTTCTCAACTGCGAAGTCCGTAAGGCGTAAAGATACGACGACGCGACAACATAAATAGAAAGGGTTTTATAATACAAGAGAAATCATATTTTTCCCAATCAAATATCAATAATAATATAATTTAGGAAAAAAAAGGATAATTTATCAAAAAATTATATTATCCAAAATATAATTGAAGAATCACTAATTTACTTTACTACTCTATCAAAAAAAATTGCTTTTAACTACCGCAAATTAATGTCAAAGTTCGAGTTGTCTTTTATAAGACGGTTAGAGAAAAATTATCAAAAAGTTCAAATGTTGCCTTGACTGCTCATCACTATATTACTATACCATTCACCAATAACTTTTGTAAACACCACTTCAGACTGCAGCTTTCACTTCTACAATTTTTTAAATCACTTTCCTAACATACTTTCTTCCTGTTTACCTCTGTACTTTACATAGAATTATGTCACGTTACAATTTGCACAGAGCAATTTTTTAAAATAGCACTTACGCTTAAAAAAATATACACTTTTGTATCACAACTTGTTGTGATATGAAGTGTTTAAAGAAGGAGATGTGCTAGCCAAATTTTGTGGTCTAACACGGAGAAGGTAAATAAATTTTACCATAGAAAACTGTAATTATTTTATATCAAAAACTTAAGAAAACATTTTGTCAATCTGCCCAAAACGAAGGAGAATTTTACGTGTTCATATCGAAAGAAACTCTTCCGGCTGCGAGTTGTTGTTTTAATCGCATAGACAGCCGTCCTGGTTGTCGGTCTCCCGGAGCACGGACCTCGCAATGCAACCCCTTCTTCTTTTTTTATATCAAGCGCTTGTTTTCTGGTGCGCAAAATCTCGAGCCTTATGGATGCGCTACGTCATCACGAGATCACAAAGCCATACTGACGCTTCGGCTTTCTTCGTTTACTTATTTTGTAGATTGGTGAAGCGGGGTTTTCAAAATGTATTTAAGAAATTTACTGGTAATAAAGATTTTGTGTATTTTATAAAAAATAAGAAAATAATGTTATTATACCTACGGCTATGGTAAAATAGCTTTTATGATGTCAGATGTGTTTCTGTAACATAAACAATAACTACATCTGAGCCAGTCTCTATGAATGTTTGGATAATGTCATTCAGACGAGGTCTACAATGTGGTGGAATTCCATATATACACTGAGTGTCACCTATTACCCACTGACTCCGACTAACATTGCTTAAATTTACTTATTTGACCAACTTTTTTATTTAAAATGACTTATCGCTGGCTCCGTAAGACTCAAATTGACTTTGCGCCAGGAAATTAAATAACCATTTTTGTATTATTTCTACTTACTTACCCACAATGCTGCATGGCAAAATCTTGAATTTCCGGTAAAAATTAGAATTTATGATTAAGCACAGAAAAAACTAGGTATATGGTGATGCATTTAATATTTTTTAGGTGAAGATAGATGGCTTTGTACTCTTTTATTACAAAGAGGTTACAGGGTAGAATACTCAGCAGCATCTGACGCATACACCCATTGTCCAGAAGGATTTAATGAATTTTATAATCAGAGAAGAAGATGGATGCCATCCACCATGGCCAATATTATGGATTTATTGCAAGATTCTGATCATATTAAGAAAGTGAATGACGATATTTCTACCTTTTATATTTGGTACCAAGTAAGTATTTATTTATATGAAAGTTTTATTATCCAAAGAGTGGATAGTTTTAATACTTATTTGGCATCTGGATCAGTTTAAGGTCTTAGTTGGTTTTAAATAAAAAAATAAACAATTTTCGAATTTAATTAACAATTTCTATCAAGTTCAAGCATGTTCGATTGTTTCAAACCCTGTCCCGATATACTCACGAAACAAGCTCGTATAGAAAATGCAGCTGGTTCCTTAAAGTTAAGACAGTGTATTAATACTGTTATAAAGGCAAATACAAGAAAAAAGGTAATAATTTTTAATATGTTCTTTTTTCAGATTATTTTAATGATTGGTACAGTGATTGGTCCAGGAACCATTTTCCTTATGTTGGTTGGAGCTTTCGTTACGGCTTTTAAACTAACTCAATGGGCAGCTTTATGGTATAATGTGATTCCAGTTTTTATTTTTGTTATGACTTGTATTATATGCAAATCAGAAACTCAGGTAATTTAAAGACAGTAAAAATCTTTGAGCATAAACTAACATGGTCGCATTAGAAAGAGAAAGCAACAGTTATCGCCGTTGCTGTCTCTCTCTCTTACAGCATACCTGATTCGCCGATTATTTGAATCGGTGAATCGGGTAGGTTGTGAGAGAGAGATAGCAACGGCGATGACTGTTGTTTTCTCTTTTTTCTGAAAATTATGGATTCTACCTACTTATTTAAATATTTTTTCACTTTATTTTTTTTGTATTATGCTAAAAGAAACATTAAATTCTCTACTTAATATTTCAGCTAACTGTGGCTGCGGCTATTAGTGGTTTTTACGGATTGGTCATGATGGCTGTACTCATTGGTATTGCAATGCAAATTTCCGAGGATGGCCTTTTGGCGCCATCTTCTTTATTCTTTTTTCTCATGATGGGTAAGCAGTAAAATTAAATATTGTGTTCGGCAATCGATTACACAACCCCACAAAATAAAAAAAAAAAATGAAAATCCGAAAGACTTGACCATGGTATTTGTATATTTTTGGGGTCGCTAAATATAAATCCGGGGTCAGTTTGATCCCATCAGGTCAAGGAAAAGGGCATTTCAAGGTTAAACCTGCAAAATTAATCGCAACCAAATTTGAAGACTGTATACTTATGTTTTAAAGGTCACTGAATACGAATCCGTGGTTAAATCTGTAAAACTATAATTTTGCAAATTTGACCATGAAATATCTCTTAAAAATGACCCGATGGGAACAAACTGACCACTAATTTATATTCAGCAAAGTCAAAGACATAAGTATACCTTCTTCAAATTTGGTTGCGATTAATTTTGCAGATTTGACCTTGAAATGTTCTTGACCTTGACCTAATGAGGTGAAAATGACACCGGATTCAGATTCAGATTCAGCGACCCTAAAAACATAAATATATCATAGTCAAGCCTTTTGGACCCTTAATTTAGATGTTGGGTCAAACTGACCAAAGATTCGTATTCAGCGACCTAAAAATAATAAGTATACACTCTTCAAATTTGGTTGAGATTAATTTTGCAGGTTTGACCTTGAAATGCCCTTGACCTTGACCTGATGAGGTCAAATTGATTCCGGATTCGGATTCAGAGACCCCAAAAACATAAAGATACAATGGTCAAGTCTTTCGGACCTTCAACTTTTTTTATTTTGTGGGTCTGTGTTATTTATGAGTCTTATTAACATTTACAAAATTACCAGTTAATAGCCCCATTAACGCATAATTTTGTATCAATAAACGATTTTAGTATAGACAACTAAAAATGCACAAAACAAACATTAAATCTTTTTGTAATCTTGTCATTCGAATAATTGTATAAAATGTATATTAAATTAATTTTTTAGGGGAATATATCATAGCGGCTCTGGTGCATCCAAAAGAATTCTATTGTTTGAAATATGGCATCATATATCTGGTAACTGTTCCAAGTATGTACATGTTGCTAGTTATCTATTCAGTTTTCAACATGAACAACGTCAGCTGGGGTACCAGAGAAGTCACAGTGGCCAAAAAACCAGTAAGTAATTATCAAGAACGTTTTAAGGTTAATAGAAGGCCAGTACTGTAAAACAATTTTATCCACGCGTGCAGATCAGAAAAGGTAAACGGCAACACTTGAGTACCTCCGCGGCCTGAAAAAAAATCAAAATGAATTGATCCAACTCTCATACCGGTCTGAAATTTTTAGACGATCATTCCAGGGTCATAAAGAAGCTATATAAAAATAATTGGATCGGTACTACCCTTCGGACCACCCCTTCTCAACACTTAAGTACCTCCGCGGGTTGAAAAAAAATTAAAATAAATCGATTTAACTTTCGTACCCGTCTGAAATTTTTAAACGATCGTCTTAAAGTCATAAAAAAGCCATATAAAAATAGTTGGACTAGTACTACCCTTGATCCACCCTTCTTACCTTAAGTACCACCGGGCCTGGAAAAAAATCAAAATTAATCGATTCAACTTTATACCGGTCTAAAATTTAAGAAGATTGTCCTAAAAAATCATAAAGAAGCCTATAAAAATATTGGATCGTACTACCCTTGAACCACCCTTCCAACCCCAAGTATTCCGCGGCCTGAAATTCAAAATAAATCGATCCAACTCTAAGGTCTGAAATTTTAGACCATCGTCCTAGAGTCATAAAAAGCTCTCAACAGTATTTGGACCGGTACTATTTTGAAACCACCTTTCAACACTCAACTCTTTTGGGTTGAAAATTTAAAATGATCATCCCTCCTTATCTCCAGAGCTGCACCAAAATTTCACACATTCACCACTAGTAATTTAAAGAAAATCCCCATTTATTTCCCATTTTCTCCTTATGATAATTTAAATAAAACTTTACTGGAAACTAGAATTTAACGAGAAATAATAGTAATTCTCTTTATAGAAATAAAATAAAGTGTTAATACACATTATTAATGTTATTTAAATATAATTAAAATATTACAACAAATAAAATCATTCATAAATTATACTGCTAAAATTATTTCGGAATTTATTTTATTTAAAAAATGTTGATGGTTCGATTCTCACGATTCCCCATAAATTTGATTCCCATAATCTAATTCCAATTCATAATTCCCAACATAGCTGTTGATGTTAAAGGGGAAAGCATTTTGTTCGTCTTTTGGCTTTACAATCTTCCTTTTATCGCATTGATAATCTTTGCACCTAAGGAATTGTTTTGCAGTGTGTATATTTATATATATATATATATATATATATATATATATATATATATATATATATATATATATATATATATATATATATATATATATATATATATATATATATATATATATATATATATATATATATATATATATATATTGTTAAGTTTCTAAAGGTTAAACGTAGCTTTTTAATTTGAGATTTTTTAATTTTAATGGTTTTCAAATCATTAAAACCAACTTATAGTACAGTAAACGAAGGTGTGAACCTGAAGATCAGGTTGGGGCCGTCACAATCTTTTTAATTTTGGGCAGTATTAATGTATACAATAACCTCTGAAAACATCATATAAAAAATGTCCGCAAGGGCCGAAAATGGCCTCAAGAGCCTGGAAATCCGTTTTTCAACTAATTTCGTCGATATCTCCTGAAATATGAATTTACGCAATTCGTGTTTGGACGAAAATAGAAAGCAGTTTATTACCTACAAAAATATACCCTATCACTTTTTCAAAAATGATAGTTTTTGCAAATCGCCATATAAGCTGCTGAGTATTTTTCCACTCGCCCGTACTCGAAAGTTGTCTAGCTCTTACACTTCCAAACGGACGGACTAATTTTTAAATAATTGTGAAAATGCATATTTTTGTTGATTTAAGTTTAAACAAAGAAGGAACGTGTAGCATTAATATTTACTGTTTTTTTTTGTTTTTTTAGAAAATTAAAACCCCGAGTTAAAAGTTAGTTTTTGTTGATATTTTGACCTTCCTAAGATATCAATATGTTCTATATTTTTTTATAAAAAAGTAATTTCACCGAATTTTTATGTTATGGGGCTTGAAGGTGTTAAATACATTTCAGAAGATTCAAAAATATATTGTGTATACAACCACGTGTTTTCCGGGACGGTTTTTTTGAATTTCGAGTTTTTAAAAAATGCTCGGGTCTATCGAGAATTAATAAATATTCAAGGACCAAAGCAGCTTTCAATGCACATCATTAGAAAGTTTAGGTTGCCCACTTCTCGAGGGCATTTTCTTATATTCCAAGGTTTTTTAGTTTTCCGAAAAATCAAGAAAATTCTCACCCCAATAAAAACTCCATTTTTTTTGATAATTAGGTACTTGAATTTTTATTGGGACAAGAATTTTCTAGATTTTCAGGAATACTAAAAAATTTGGAAAAAAGGAGTGCTATCGAGAAGGGGACAATCCAAGTTTTTGAATGATGTGCATTGTTAGCCGATATAGTACTTGAATATATATTAATTAGCGATAAACCCGAGCATTTTTAAAAACTCCGGAAATCTATAAGAACCGCCCTAAGAAAAACACGTTGTTTATAAAAATACACAAAAAATATTTATTGAGTCTTTCGGAATGTATTTAACACCTTCCAAAGCCCCATTATTCAAAAGGATTCGGTAAAATTACTCTTTATAAAAAAAAAAACTGATTGATAGGAGGGTAAAAATATCGAGCAAAAACTAATTTTGGCTCGGGTTTTTAATATTCTAGAGAAACAAAAACAGGAAACAGTGTGAAGTTATTTCAGCTTCAGGTTCCTTCTTTTATACGAACTTTGAATCATGAAAAAATATGTATCTTTAGGTAAGTAATTTAAAAATTTGTCCGTCTGCTTGGAAGTGTAAGTAGCTCGAGATGCGGGGCAGGTATATAAAAGTGCTTTTAATGCCAGTTATCTCAAAGACTAACATCTTTGATAAAAGTGATGAAATCATTTTTGCAGCTTATGAACTGATCTTTATTTTCGTCCAAACATAATTGCGTAAGTGTCATGTTTCGGGAGATAATCGGCCAAAATAGTCGAAAACGGATTTCTGGCTTCTAGGGCCATTTTCAGGCCCTTGCGGACATTTTGTTATCTATAATATTTTTAGAGATTAATGTACAAATTAATACCTGCAAATTAAAAAAAAAATGTGACGGCCCAACTCGATCTTCAGGTTCGGGGTTTCTTCCGACTTCATTTACTGAACTATTATGTTAATACATTAATTTTGTACGACTACGAAGGTTTTGTTTAATTATTAAAATATTTTATTTTTTAGGAAAATGGCGAACCAAAAGTCGAAAAGAAGACAGCACAATCCATGGTAATGGGTTGGTTAAATGCTGTAAAGGAGTTTTTCGCTTCTTGTTCTTCTGATTCGCGTCACCTAATGATGATTAGTAATTCCTTGGCGCACATTCAGGAAAAAGTTGAACGGATTGAATATAAAGTTGATGACCTTGAAAGGATAACCTTGGATCCGGAGTCGTCGGAAATCAGAAAAACAGTAGGCAAGAGGAAAACTACAATAATTGAAGGTAAGTTATTTTTTTTAACAATGTGGTTTGCAAAGGTTTACTGCCAATTTCACTTTTCATTCTGCTAACCCTTTTTTTAGCACTAATAAGAGAAGTTTAACAGAAGTAATTATTTTTATTTATTTATTTAAAAGTACTTTTAAAGCGTACAGATAACACCCAAAAATAACTTAAAATTAAACAAAAAAAAAAGACAGCAATATTTCTTTTAAACTTCATTGGCATATACAGGGTGATTCCTGGGTTGAGGCTATTTTTAACTGTATATAAAACTCGTTAAAATAAGCAACTTTTTAAAATGAAATTTTTTTATAAATCCGAAAATAACAAATCTACATAAATTTATTTAAAAGTGGGTCTAGGGTGGGCCTGGGCATAAATGATAGATATTTTTTATTTACGGTTGTTTTTATCTTTTTAATCACGCAGTATGAATCAGTCGTATTGCTTTAACCGGACGAGGCGAGGATTTATTTTAATTTTAAAAATATAGTTATATCGCAAAAATGGCACAATCCAAAAACAATGAATACGTGGATATATTTCTCATTTATGGAGATTGTTGTTAATCTGCAAACGTTGTTTCGAGATTGTACTCGCGACGGTTTTTCTTGTGGGCTCATTCTGAGCCCAAGTACTCGGGTGATTGCAAGTCTGGCCGGTTAAGCCAAAAAAAAAGTGTGGACAACATTGCAGGAAAGTCACGTTCAATGTGTCTAAGCTCTACAGCCAGAAGACTTCTTGGGCGGTGACAACTTACTTAAGACAAGACCGTATTGGACACACTAAATGAATGTACGTTCCTTATTTTTTAGTATTTTGAAAAAAGTTATTTAAAAAAGTTGTTTATTTTAATGAGTTCTATATACAGTTAAAAAAAGCGTCAACTTAGGAATTACCCTGTATATTTAGAATAATATTAGCTTTAATAGCTTCCAAAAAGCTTGTTACCTTTTTCAAGGTAAAAAGTATTTCTTTTTTTCTTATCTCTGTACTCTGTATGTATCCCAAAATCAGAACTTTATTGAAAAACTGTTTACATGCCTGGAAAATAGCATATTATCAGGCATATTATAATATATCAAATATATCAAAATACATCCAAAGGAGACCAGGCCGCCATATTAATTATCCCACTTTTGAAAATACCCATTCTTCTTTTGCCCGTATGCTTGCTGTTGAAGATCTTTTACAGCTAATTCTAAAGAATTAGAAAGTATTATTTCTCCTGTAGCACCTCCCAACAGAACATCTCGGAATGCGTCTCTCATGTATCTCTTTACAGTTCATCTGAAGAGGTCCAGAACATCCCGCTTTGTTTATTCTTTAATCCTTAAACTGTTAAACCTGCTGCCTACAGAGGTTTTATCTTCTTCTTTAATACTTTTAATGTTTAACTCCCTTATAAATAAACTCTCTTAATTTAGTGAAAACACCCATGGTACGTTAGTACATATACTTTAAGCCTTCGTGGACTGTCCCGAGATTCAAAAAAACATATAAATACCTAGTACGTAGGTAGCACCAAAAATGTTTGCAAACTATAAAAAATACAACTTATTTGTGGGGAAAAATTGTCTTATTATTTTTTAAATTTTCTCCTTTTAACTCAACACATTTATTTATTCGATAAAACCAATCAGTTAAACATGAATGCCATTGTTTCTGAGTTACTTTCGAAACAAGATTTTCAAACACAGAAACAGCTTTATTTGGATTTGAAAAACGCCGACGACGAATTTTATCTTTAAGTTTTGGGAACAAAAAAAAGTCACATGGGGATAGGTCGAAGCTGTAAGGTGGATGTCTCAATAATTTCACTGCTCTAGAGTTGCCGCGAGACGAGACGAGACGAGATAAAGCCTTGTCTCGTCTCGTTTTGTCTCGTTTGTCTCGAGTTGTTTTGGTTTATTTTAGGATAATTTTAATAAAAATTAGTTCGGAAGTTTAATAAAAATGCTTGGGCCCGACAATTTTTATTTTTAGGTACATGTTACACATTTTTTAAACGAATTTTTATGTCTGCACAGTGCACAAGGTGGTGATAAAAAGACATATTTTTTAAATGGAACACACATATTTTATCATTACATTATTAATTCCAATGTTTAATTTAGAAATGTTTATTCTCAATTTTTAAGTATTTAACTTTCTGGGTATAGAATATGAAGTAGGTATAGGAATTTCTAGAATTCAATAAATAGAATCCAAAACTGTAAAAATATGAGTAGGTATAGGTATTCTGTTTTAAATTTTAAAAAATTACTTTTGTAGCACCCTAATACTTTATGGACGTGTCCTGTCTAATTTAAAATATCGTTAAAATTTAACATACTATTTAACCATATACCTAATACTTACATAAGCACATTATCTACACATCTTATATTCAAGGCATTAAATTACTTACTCCTCGCCATCGTTGACTCACCCTGTACACTATATACCTACAAACTAATTGCAAAATCTGCTGCAAACTGGTATGTATTTTAAGAAGGGTGCATTGTGTTTAGTTTAAATTAAAACTTTTTAAAACGTAATAGCGGCAAATCCTCAACTAACAGAAAAACGTTCAAAAACAACCCTCTGCATAGGCATCAAAAAGTGCCGCCGCGCCGCCTGTATACTTTGCCGACACACCGTTTTATTCGGGATGCGGCAATAGTTTTTGCATGTTTTTTACTATTTAAAGATCTATAAAGCGGTTGCCTTTGTAAAATGTTTTGACATTTTTCCTTAGTTCATTCTTCTGTTTAAAGCTTGTAAGAAGTAAGAAGGTGAATTAATATTTTTTAAAAATGGAACACCCTGTATAAATGCTTATATTTTTTATAACACGCCTTGTAAAATAAAAGTTGACGTGATTGAGCTTTTCTTAAAATTGTGTAGTTTTCTCAAAAAATTGGTGATTTCAGACTTTACGGACACCCATAATATGCAACTAAAAATAAAATAATGAACCTAATAATTTGTTTTTTTTTATTTAAAATAAAAATATAGAACATATAAGTGACATAAAAATGTCCACAAAATAGAAAAAAAATCTAAAAGATACTGGAACATAAGTCATAAACTCTATTACAAAACACAGGTAAAATGTTTTCTAGAAATTTTTCTTATAGTTATACAGGGTGTTTGAGCAATAGTTTTAAAATCTTTAACAGCAGTTAGATCTTGCAAAAAAAGGCTCTATAAACATAAGTTCGGATATGCATCGTTTCGAAATTGGAAATACGCAGGGTCCTAAAGTTAAAAAGAAGCTTTAATTGTACATAATTTTTTAAAACAATTATTTTAATAAAACAACTTAAAATACAACTTTTTCGTTATTTGAGTTTTTTTCAAAAGTCAAAGTAAAACTGCTACTTTTCAAAAGGGTTTAAAAAAAGAATCGGTTTTAATTTTTTTCTTGAAAGCAAAGCAAAATTTAAAAAAAATCAAGTGACAAAATAGTTGTATTTTAAGTTGTTTTATCGGACGTGATAACACGAGTGCTTAAAAATTACCGATAATTTTTTACGATGGCGTGTTTTCTCATAATTTCACGAGTCCGAGGGACAAGTGAGATTTTTAAAGAAAACACGCATGAGTAAAAAAATATCTGGTTAATTTTAAAGCACGAGCGGTATTTAGGGAGAATATTTCACGAATCAAAAATGTAGATAAAGTTTATTAACTTAAAATTAAATATTAATTTAACAAACCGTCATTATTATTTAAAAATTTCATATTGTAAATTTGACAGTAAGTGGAAAAACCACGTTTTTTTCCGCTGTAAACATTTACCCAAAAATGTATGGGAAAATCATGTATTACATAGTAAAATTAAATAATAAAAAATAATAAAACCCAAGTAATTACTTTCAAAAATTATTCAGTCTTTATTAATGACCTTCTTTACGAAACTCTTCTATATGTATTTTAAAAAACTTATTTAATAAATATAGACGTGTGATTTTAAACTTTTAAAATTTTTATCTTGTTTTAACAAATTTAAGTTTATTAAAAATCTTTAAAAACCCAAGGTATATGGAGAATTTTTGCCACAATCCAGTCGATTAAATGGCACTTTTAAAATTATTTTTATTTTAGTATTAAATGTATGTAGAATAGAAGCCAAAGTAAGAATGTTGAGATCTACAAATAGCCTTTTACATGAATGAAAGCGATTTACCCGCAAGACAACGCACGATTCTCTTCTGCTGAGTGAACACTTGAGAGGCAGCCGGACATGCTCCCCAAAAACAAATACCATAGTTCAAGCGAGAGGCCGCTTGTGCATAATACACCGATAAAAGTTGATTTTTCGTTAGAACTCCTTTTTAAAAGAATAAGAATTTCCAATTTGAACAAAGAGTTCACATTTGCCTCCAATTCAAAGGGTTTTTCATATAAAACCCAAAAATTTAATATTTGTAATTTTTATATCCTGATTATCAATCTGAACATTTATTTTTAAGTCATTCATATTTTGTCTTGTATGAAAGCGCATATAGTTCGTTTTTGAAATATTCAGAATTATCATTAAACCATGAAAGAAGGCCATTCAAATTCCTCCTGCAGTTAGATCAAAAAATCTCATCAGTCTTTCCGTTTAAAACAATGGACGCATCATCGGCATAAAGTGCTGAGACGCATCCCTTTTCCAAAAACCGAAGTTATGTTGTTCGTATATAAAATGTAAAGGATTGGGCCCAATATGGACCCTTGAGGCACTTCTATATTAATATTTATTGTGCCTGAATTTGAGAACCATCCTATTAGAATCTATTACTTGGTTAATGGACACAAACTGTTGTCTATTTTTTAAAAAAGTTGATATCCAGTTTAACGCGAGGCCTCTTAGGCCATAGTCTTCAAGCTTTCCAAGACGATGTGGAATTTCCGCTGTAATTTTTCCATAATACCACTTCTCTTATGGGCAAATATGTATACATGTAAAATATTTAAAATAATTAAAAAATAATAAAACCACAGGGTGATATACTTTTTAAAGCAATTACTCTTAGCTTCTTTTTTTAACACCCTGTTTTTCTGAAACGATGCATTTCTTGACCTATGTTTATAGAAACTTATTTTTGCAAGATCCAACTGCTGTCGAAGTTTGTAACACTAAATCTTAAACAACCTGTATAATTTTTAAGAACTAGAAATAAATTGTTGGAGATTTATTACAGTTAGTTCACTTAAGTTTTAAGTCATTAAAAATTTTCGAGATGCGTCTCGTCTCGTCTCGTCTCGAGCTTGTCTCGAAGGATTTTATCTCGTCTCGTCTCGTCTCGAAATTCGAGACAAAATGCTCTCGAGACGAGACAAAATGGCTTCGAGACGAGACGAGTCGAGACGAGACGTCTCGTATCTCGTGTCTCGCGGCAACTCTACACTGCTCTAAATATCGATTTGTTTACAGCGCCGTATGGGAGAAAGCATTGTCGTGGAGCAAAACTATGTTGCTTCTTGGACGCACTAATCGAACTTTTTCCAGCACTTAACTCAAAAAAACGGTAGTCTACCAAAGAGCATTAACTATTCGTTGATCTTCCAATGAAACGGTTATGATTGGCCACCTTTCCAAAAAAAAATGCAACCATCTTTTTCCCAACATTGCGGGACTGTCTAACTTTAACTGGATTGGAGTTAATTTAAAACACCAATTATACCGACTAGCGTTTAAATGCAGGCTCAAAGGCATAAATCAATGTTTCGTCACTAGTCATGATGTCGTAGACAGCATTTGGTCTACCATTGTTGTATTTTATTACAATTTTTTTGAGCTGCGTTAAATTTTAAGCAACCCAACGGCATCAAACTTTTTAACTTTAAGATGATGATGCAAGATCTTTTTAATTCCAATCCCCAAAGTACTCCGAATAATTTGATACGTTACACGAATGCCTTCTTCTATCATATATACCGGGTGTTTCAAATTCGACTCTCACCATTGGGATCTCGGAAACTATAGGAGATACGAAGATGGTTAAATTGGGGCAAAGTTGGGCATTTATGTGACCAACAATATACCGTTTAGAAAGTTTGAAAATTCCGAGTAATTCCGGAGATATCCGGAAAAAAACGAAATTTTGGAAAATCGTTTTATTTTTATCCTGGGTTTCTTTTTCAACGAATTCCAAAATAAATAATACATTTGCATCGTCACTTTTTCCGCTCTATCGAATGGTGTTCATAGTTTTGCAACTCGACGTTTCGTTTTTGCGTAACCATCATCAACTTTTTTTTTCTTATGGACGCCATATGGGAATTCCACAAATTTGAACACCACTTTCACCAATTGTGGAATATTTAATCGAAACAATGAACACATTTGGAGCATAAACAATCCCCGGCAGTTTCGAGAATTACGACCCCAAGTGCGATTCAGTCTTAATGTCTGGGCAGGCATTTATAAAAATAGAATTTTGGGACCTCATTTTTTCAACGGAAATTTGAACACTGAAATGTATTATCAGTTTTTGACGTCAACTTTTGAAGACTATTTGGACGATTTACCATTAGCAAACTACAACAGTATTTGGTTCCAACACGATGGTGCTCCACCTCACAACACACACACAACACGAAAGGTTTGGTGACAGGTGGATTGGGAATAATGGGCCGGTAAGATGGCCAGCTAGGTCTCCAGATCTTAATGTCCTCGATACATTTTTATGGGGTACGTTGAAAAACCGAATTTATGGGCAAGGCGAATACCAAAATATCGAGGAACTTCAACTCAACATCGTTAGGGAGTTTGGAAGATTAAGAAGGAGATAATTAAATCGCGCAGTTAATAATATACAGAGAAGAGTGGCGATTTGTTTAGAAAATGACGGGCAGCATTTTGAACATTTGTTATAATTTTTTAGTTCTAGTTTTAAGTAATTTTCTGTTATTTAAACCATTCGGTTGTCATTTTGTTGTCTAGAGGCTTTCAAACGAACCATACTCAGCGAAGTTTCTATCCAATAATTTGAATAAAGTTCGATGAGGTTGTCGCCTCTCGGGATACGAGTTAAGATACACTTCCGATGTTTTCACACTGTTCCTATCATTCTTGTAATAAAGTTTTACCATATCTCGTTTTTCTTCATTGGTGAATTCCATTTTTAACGACACCACAACTGACAGTAAACACAGAATGTCATTTACACGTCACCGATTTGAGAAATCAAAGCCAACTACGTTATAAAAATATTTTAGTTAATTTTTCTGATTTTCCGGGCAACAAGGGTAACTTATGATACATCGTTGAAAATGTGATAAAAAGGGCCATTCAAATTTGTGGAATTCCCATATGGCGTCCATAAGAAAAAAAAGTTGATGATGGTTACGGAAAAACGAAACGTCGAGTTGCGAAACTATGAACACCATTCGATAGAGCGGAAAAAGTGACAATGCAAATGTATTATTTATTTCGGAATTCGTTGAAAAAGAAACCCAGGAAAAAAATAAAACGATTTTCCAAAATTTCGTTTTTTTCCGGATATCTCCGGAATTACTCGGAATTTTCAAACTTTCTAAACGGTATATTGTTGGTCACATAAATGCCCAACTTTGCCCCAATTTAACCATCTTCGTATCTCCTATAGTTTCCGAGATCCCAATGGTGAGAGTCGAATTTGAAACACCCGGTATGTCGAACAGTAGCTATATTTTTTTCTGTGGCAGCACGAATTGGCCGCCCCTGACGCAATTCGTCACTCAAAGAAACCCGTTTAAATTTAAATTCGTTAAACCAGTTTTACAAACTCCCTAAAAGCAGCCCGAAGTCTTTTAGTGTACTGCTTTAGGTACAGATCACTTTCAAAATCATAATAAATTATAGAGCAAAAATTTTCGCGTGAAACATACATTTTAACGCTAACAGAAATATTCTAAAAAATTACTTAAAATTAACGTTGACAGCTCTCGACTTGAAATTGCTTATGTCAAGACTATGTAGATTTTGTTTTTAGCCTACTTCGTGTCATAGGTGCCTTGAGTATATTAGTTTGGAGATATTTTTGATGTGACTTACTTAGATTTATGCTTAATACAATCCTTTGTAGACTGCTCAATCCATAAAATATTGCTATACTTTAGGCCCCAAAGGTGCAAGACAGTCAGTTCGACCTCGCCCTTCAGCTGCAAGAAAATCAACCATTGATCCACAATCAGGAGGGTTTGCAAAAGTCTCAATTCAAGAGTACGACGACTCTGAAGAAGACGATAACTCAGATGGAGCTCCGTCCGACGATATTGAACCTAACAGTTGGTTTTATGATGGAGATCTGTATAAAGGTCATGTAACTTATTTGGAGAAAAAAGAAGAAATATTCTGGAAGGATTTGCTGGATAAATACTTGCATCCGATCGAAGATGATAAGGTATGCAGTGTGGATTATTTTGGTGATACATGCATTGGGATATTAGGAAACATGTACTATTTAGCGAACAAAGTTTTAATTACTAATTTAAGAAAAAATCATAACTTTAAACCTGTATTAATAAGATTTTTTAAAAAAATATTTAACCATTGACTAAAAATTAAGACCTCTTCATTAATGTCGCTTATCCTTACCGTTACTTTATTTACAGTGTTAGTCCCCTAAGTACTGTGGGGATAAATATGAAAAAGAGGAATTTTCTTAATTCGTCGTGCTTGCGATTGTATCAGACTTCACGGAGCCCATGTTGAACCGTCTTCCAAAGTTTTTAGCTTAAAGTTTAACTTTTTATTTACTCAACCCAAGGAAGTTTATAGCTTAATGGAAGCCCAATACTATGGCCTATTCGATCTAAAAATATCCGGTCCACTATGAAAATAACTGTCATAAGAGGCCCCCTCGATTCTGCGCAGTAACAAAATTCCCCAAAATATTGTAATATGATGCCTACCTACACATAGTTTGTAGGTAGGCAACACATTATTTTTTGACAGAGCCGGAGTCCCATTCTAGTGTGCGACAGCGCGGTGATTATGAAACCATACCCGCGCTGTGCCGTTGTCTTATCAACCCTTCCAAGCGAATTACATGTTTTGTTATCATTTGCGCCATATTAGTTCCGATTGTTTTGCCTTGCAGAAGTTTTTTGGATTGATAAAAACCTTTATATTTTAGTGATTATTGGTTTATTTAATTGTGTTTATTGTTTGTTACTTACAATATCGTAACAAAATGCCTGAAACCTGTATGAATCTGTCTTGCAAATCCAAGGGTAACATACCCGGAATACCCCTGATTAGGAAAACAAGCACAGATCAATTCAAATATCACTTTCACAAGATCATAAACTAATCTTGAATTGGGGCTTCAAAAATCTTGTCAAGTTTAATGCTCCAAGAAACAGTCATGTTTAGTGTCGCGAAAAGAAGTTATTTAATCATTTGGCGTTACTTTTGAGAACAATCCTTAATTAACACAAACACATTACATCCATAGCCTCAGTTGCTTTAAAAAGCTTGGATTCCTCTTTTGAGCCAGTAACTATTTCTATCCGTATAATATGTATACTCTGTATGTGTTTTAATCAGACCATCTTTAGAATATTGTTCTCATGTCTGGGCAATGGTATTTCCTACAACTCTTATTATTCTCGATTCCATTCAAAAAAGATCTGTTCGTCTTGGTAATGATCCTACGCTTACAGAAAAGCTTCCTTCTCTTTCCCACCGGGCTGGAGAGAATATGTTGCATTTTTATAGGTTTTTTCACGGCTTCCGCTCCGAGGAGTTGGCAAGTATAATTCCTCTGACAGCTTTCAACAGAGCAACACGTAGTGCCACTTTTATGCATCCTTTTACAGTCCAACTTAAAAGGCCCCGAACTTCCCACTTTCTTTGTTCCATCATCCCCTGAGTGTCTAGACTGGAATCTGCTACCCGCAGAAGTTTTCTCTTCTCCAAATATTTAGGTGTGGTGTAGATAAATTTTACTTTACCACACTTAACGATACGTTAGTATTGAAGCCTCAGCCTTGGTGGACTGCCTGACGATATATAAAAAAAATATATGTAAAAAACTCTATACTTCTTGTTAAGTTTGTTTAGGTTATCTGCATGAGGTAACACTATTTTATTGTACTTTTATATAAATAGGGTATTTTCACTCAATTGATATTGATAATGTTGTGTGTAAAAATTAAAATTAGAAACACAATTAAGCAAAACCTGCTAAATAACACGGAAAAATACAAAACCCTTACTTTTCTATTTAAGGTTTAATTATCATTGTAATTTAAATAGCCCGCCACTCCCCTAACCAATCAAATTCAACATGGATGCCAAGTCTGTTTAGGAACTATCGATATCGACAATCGTATCGATTTTAACGAAATGCTAAAATGCGAAATGCTTTTTAGACTTTACACTAAAACACAGCCAAACTACCTAAATAGTTTCAATTGGAATAAAACATAAAAACTTACATCAAAATGGTTTTCACAACAATAATAGGCATGTCCTTTGGGCATTTTCTCAATACCTACAGCAGCACACCAGGCTTTTCTCCTATCGTCTTGTTTTGGAAGAGAAAAGAATATTTTTGAAGATCCTAAACTCGGCCGGCTTCTGGTTTCGCAAATAATAACAATACACTTTTTCATTTTGAATAAAATAACGGAAATTTACTCGTAAAAAGGGTTCATATCAAGGAAAGTTTGGCGATAATAATAACTATAGTAATAAATTGAAATATTTGGAAAGAACACACACTATTTACAAATTAAAAATTATTAATAAATATTAGAGGTTACAGGTTATACAGGTTGACATTGACAATATGACAATTGACAGGAAACGCCAACTTTGTAGATGTTGCGCATATCGATATTTGATGACAGGCGTATCGAATAACAAAAAGCTGACAACAAAGCAGAAATTCCACCAATAGAAAATTTAGGGCCGTGACGTCACGGGCCTACAAAATTCAAATTTAAAATTGATTTTTAAGGCGTTTTCGGAGGCCAAAAAAATCGGGAAAAAATATTTTTGGCCTTTGTTTTCACGTGGCTTTGCAATAAGCTAATAAAAAAAAATCATGAAAAGCGCCTATTATAAATTTATAAAATATTGTATTACCCCAAAACACAAACAACCAGTTCAAATTATGGTAAGTTTTTACTTTTCTTGAACCTTGCCGATTTCAATGAGTTTTTGCATACAGAGGCGCTGATTACAAATCTAAAGTAGGTCTTTTTCGTCAACGTTTTATTTTTCAGATATTGATCCCTAAATATGATGATTAGATTAAACTCATTTACACTATCTTGCCCTTTTTTATCACAAAATTCGTGATAAGTACATGAAACTATCATACGATGTTTGAAATTTATTTAAAAAAATCGTGTTGTCATTTATTTTATTAAGATTTTTGGTAAAAATACAAAACTTTTAAAAATATCAACCATTTAAATAGAAAGCTGTGAAGTGGCGCCATCATTTCTTTCCATGTTAAATCAGATAATATAAAATTTAATATTACAAAATAATTTTAAATATTCTATATATAGTTTAGTTTATTAACCAACAATGTTGTGCAAAATAATAATAAAAAACAGTAAACGTATAGTTAGTCTGAATTTGACATTTGATGATGTCAACTTTATACATGAGCCGCTTTCCAGCCTGCCGTTTTGTGCACGCAACGAAGCACCTGTGCGCCTATATTCTTCAAGCAGACGTTCCAGCCAAGTTTTTTGACTTTGCGTCCGACGAGCAATAACTGCTCCCCCCTTTCCCCTGAAGGACCTACCTTTCATTTGGTGTTCGAAGCCCAAGGAACGTTTATTAAGGTTAGGTAACTGCAGATGTCCATGTGACGTTTAAAGCAAGAAGGCTAAAGCCATTAAGCTCATGCGCTTCAAAGGCAGAGCAGATGGCAGCTGGAAAGCGACTATGGTTACAAAGAATTCTGAAAGTCCAAAACTGACCTACGATTCATTGTGCAAACTCCCCGGGGCTGATTCTTCTATTCCCGCTGCCCTGCACGCCTGGACAATTTTGTTCTACAGCATTGGCCTTTCATACACCTTTAAACTTCCTTGATTCCACACGACAAAACTTAGGAGACTAACGGCCGAGTGATGATCGCGTTGTTAAATTTAGCAATGGACTTAGCAGTTTAGAATGTTTAACAAAACGTCATTGTCAGTGTTATTCAATGATTTTAGTAGGCAACCTGTTCAAATCTGACATTTTGTTAAACATTCTAAACCGTTGTTAACTTTTAACAATTTGCTAAGTTGACAACGGTTTAGAATGTTTAACAAAATGTCAAATTTTGACAGGTTGCCTACTAAAATCATTGAATAAACTGACAATGACGTTTTGTTAAACATTCTAAACTGCTAAGTCCATTGCTAAATTTAACAACGCGATCATCACTCGGCCGTAACAGTGTAAATAAAGTAGGTTTTTTTCGGAAAAGGTTAGGATTAGCGACACTTGTTGTATTCTTGTTTTATGTTTTTTACATATCCTGTAGATTTCCCACATTTTCCCGGACACCCTGTAAACACTTTTGAAGGGTTTCTGACAAAAAGATACCTTTCACCTTGTACATTCAACAACTCTTGTTTTCTAATAAATAAGGCTTACTTAAGTGGGGGGGAGCTGCCGGGCTGCAGACACCCCCCTCCCCCAAATTTTTTCTTTTAAGCGATATTTTTTTCTTAAATAGGCACTTATTATTCTATCACACTTAGGTTAATGAATTTGTCATTTACTATTTAATTGTACATCATTTTTTGTACAAAAAAATATATTTTGATTATCATTATACCAATTTTTGCAGGAAAAAGTCGCCAAGGACCTTAAAGACCTAAGAGATAGGATGGCGATGAGCTTTTTCGCAATTAACATTCTATTTGTCTTGGTAGTGTTCTTGCTT
The DNA here is from genome assembly GCA_019359885.1 of Listronotus oregonensis. Classification (NCBI taxonomy): domain Eukaryota; kingdom Metazoa; phylum Arthropoda; class Insecta; order Coleoptera; family Curculionidae; genus Listronotus; species Listronotus oregonensis. The sequence goes on along the minus strand of JAHBCN010006308.1, from coordinate 28,819 downwards.
ACGCTTCAAAAGGATATTATTCATTTAGACTGGCCATTCAATCCTAAAGTAAACTTTACGTACACCGGAACAACACATTTAAATGAGGTAAGCATTTGAGTAATACAAAATTTTAAGTATAAAAAATATTATTCTAGAAAAAAAAGTACAAAACCTGGCAATTTTTAAAATGCATAGATTTGCATGAAAATTTTGGATTTAGCTTAGCTCACCCTTCTCTTCAAAATCCTAGTTATGCCGATGGGCGCTCTTTATTTTAGGAGTAAAAACTACCCTTTATTGCTAAAATCAATAAAACTGTACATAAAAGCTTAAAATAAGTAAATTTTGACTCAAATAAGTTGAAAAGTAGTATTTTGTTTCTTTGAAACGTTATTTGAAATATTCCAACCCCTAAAAAATAATATATTATTACAGTTTTGCTCATCTTGTATACTAAACGAGTTAGCAATTCATGTAGGCCGAATTTGGGACACACTGTATATACATAAAGAAAACTATTTGACCACGACTTTAGTATAATTGTTGATTTAATTTTTAACACTATCTGTTCTATTTTTTAGATAGTTGTCGACAAGGTCTATTTGCAACTGGAACCAATTGGATTTGTATTTTTGGTATTCTTCTTTCTCCTGATGGGAATCCAGTTTTCCGCCATGTTGCTTCACAGATTTGGAACCTTTTCACAAATAATGGCTAATACAGACTTAGATATTAACTTGTTTGAGACCAAGGTAAGGGTCCATATAATATAGCTTATTAGGTGCGTTGAATCGCAGAAATGCAGAAAGGTTAACGTTCCTTTTAATTTTTTTTAAACGCATTCAGAGCTGGAACGGATCCTTCAAAAAAGGAATCCATTTACGGATCTGGATCCTCGTAAAGAAATCTAATCACCAATACGAATCACGATTCTTTTTTTAAGAAAAAAAGAATCGAATCCAGGAAATTGATTCCTATTAATCAGATCACCTTTAGTTCTTATACTTACAAAGGTAGGTAGGTAGGTAGGTAGGTAGGTAGGTTTAGAGTGAGTGGACTTTTTACGCCCTTCACTGCGACCGATCGGTCTATTGTGGCTCACGCCTTTTTATATTTCTCCCAATAGGATCAGATTTCTAATGAATCTGATATCAGATTGGAGAGAGTTCTTACATCTCCTCTTACTCGTGTCGCTACCGGACACGAGCACAATATGTGTTCTGATGTGTTCTGGTGCCCCTGTCTCCTGGAGAGTATGACGAGCAGACGTTAGATCCGTCATGCCCTCCTCTCCCGGTCTAGTGACGTGGGTAGCTATCAGGACCTTGTTACAGGAACCAGATGTTTTTTCTGAGGCCGCATCTCCCGCCTTACCCCATGAAAACGGTCCTATCCGCTTTCTGTTTAAAGCCAGTGATCCCTTCCTAAGCACCTGTTTGTTCGGGATGGATTAGCCCTTCCCCGTGAGACAGGCGCCGGTGACTTCAGGGGCACCTTTTGAAACGGATTCAACCGTTTCGGTCGGGGCACCTTTGTCTGCTTGTGACCTTGAGTGACACCTCTTAAAACGGATTTATCCGTTTCGGTCAGCGCACCTTTGTCACTTTTTCCTCTGAAAGCGGTTCTGTCCGCTTTCTTTTTGAAGCTAGGGAAGTAATAGTCTACCACGGCAGAGCCCCGCATTACCGCAGTAAGGCTAGATACTCTGAGAGGTCGCCCTGTATCTCAGAGGCACCGTTGGGGACACCTGTTTAAGGCACAGGATATCATTCACTCATCAGCACGGTATGCTAACACCTTGAGTTAAGCCTTGTGTTCATCTTAGCTTCGGATCTAGTTCCATAGGCTAGCCAAAAGAGTTGCCGATAACCAGCAACTCTAGCGCTGTTCCAAAAGATTTTACTGGGCCCAACCATAACAACGACGTGTGAACACAGCGGTTGAGTTACAAATGGTAACTACGATACAAATAATACTACATGATCTAGATGATAAATCAAGCGTCAAAGATTTTAGCATGGAGGCCAAGCCGCGAAATATAATTTAAGCCTTATTTTGAAGTTTTGCAACTGTTGGCCAAATTAGTTTTTTTTAATATTCTTCACATTTAAATATGTTTTTTCTGAGATCAACATGAAATCATCCTTTAATGGAACATTTATTTGAACTGTATTCCAAAACTTGCGATGCTAGCTAGATAAGGTTTTTTAATATGATTCTTCAGATAACCTTGAGCAACTTCTAAATGAGACATCTTGTTGTAATGTTACAGAAAGTTTCGCAAGTACCGTTTTATAATTTCTTTGTTTTCGAAAAATAAAAATGTATTAAAATTTTCAATTAATTTTTGTAAGATACCCTGAATAGAAATAATAAAACGTCCCATTTAAAAGTCCCTCCGGGCTAACTAAAGGATTACTTATTAAAAAATATAAAGATCGAGCAATCAAACCCTTTAAGATTAAATGCAAGCAAAATTTATGCTCGCTTTTGGATACCACACTCTATGATTTCGAAAAAAAAAATTCATATAAATGTTGTTTCTCTGGACCTGAAAAACAACATATTTTGGTAAAAAATCACCTGTTAGGTGTGTTTCTTATTTAAAAATTTTAATAGGAAGATGTTTTAAACTTCTCTATCTTTATTTTCGAAAATCAATGCCATGCTGATTAAAAATTTGGAAATTTAAAATGGAAGATTCCAAATGGCAGATTTTTGCATTTATAAACCTATTTGCCTTAGATTCAGGATATAAGGATTTTAGAGGGTGCTAGTTCAAAATTTGGAAATTAATAATTTTAGATGGAAATGTGGAAATTTAAAATTGCGGACTTTGACAATTCTAAACCGATTTGTCTCAAATGATTCCTTTTGAAACCGGATCCTTTTAAAAAAGAATCGATTTTGCATCATTTTAAAAATAATTCGGATTACGGATCCTGTTTTTAAAAATATATCTATTTCAGGCTTTGAATCTTTAAAAATTAATCGATTCCAAAAAGAATTAATTCTTACCCAGCTTTGCAAGAATATAATAATAAGTTTTATAATTAAAACTAAAAAATTTAAGTGTTAAAAAAAAGGGAGTCATATTTTGTTAAATTGAATTATAGCAACTCAACAGCAATGAAAATGCCAAGGGTGATTTTGCTTACCTTTTACAAGATTATGAAATAATTATTATTAATTTTTACTTAATAAATATTTTTTAGTGTTCAAATACCTTGCACTTCTTAGTCATGTTAAGTAGATCCGTAAAGTCTATTAAATAATATTGATTTTAAACAGAAAGATTAATTGAAAATTAAATATATTAGATATATATTTATTAGACTCTCATTGTCGTATATTTATTAAAAATATAACGACGGCTAAAGATTGTTAGCAGTTAAAAACGTTGTGCTTGAAAAATTTAAGACCATAAAAGTCCTCGCATTTTGTATTTATAATTATTGTGCATACTAGAAAGAAGCTAATTATAATTAACACTTAAATTGTGGCAAGTTTGTTTTTAAAATTTTTATTTATTATTTTCACAGATTGAAAATCTAACTGAAGACGAACTTCTTGAAAAAAATCCAATTAAACTCTTTAAAATGTTAATAAGGCTCAGAGGTGTAAACGGCGATGATGAAAATATTGAAGAACAGGACACTCACGTGACCAGAAGAAATACAGTAGCTGTTCTAGCGAAAAACAAAGATAAAAAACGTGCAATTATTAATGATCTTGATGCCGCCTGCGCCGCTAGGAATGGAGAAAATAAATAATGGAGAACAATGTAAGAATTTAATTATCTATTAAGTCGCTTATTTTTATCTTTATTTTATTTATTACTCAAACCCAAATTGGACCCTACTTCAGGTAGTGTTTCTATGATTAACAAGTAAGATCTGTTTGCAATACTTTAAACAGTTGTACAAGTTCTTTAATAAACTCTTTTTCAACCATCCCTATTGAGCAGCAAAAAGCTATTAAAAATTATTTTTCCCGTACATATTTCTAAGGCTTTTGCAGATACTATTATAGTTAATTGTGCAAGAAAAACTGCTATATTCATGCATTAGTTTACAGTTCTTCTTCTTCTTCTTCTCTTCCCTGGGAGCCGTCTTGATTCACTGCCGGAGACAGCGCATCTTTATCTTTTATACCAATCCTCTCATTAGTCTTGTTTATTCTACAAATCTCTATAACCCCGACAAGGGTTGTTTGATATATTCCTGTGGGCTCATTTTCGGTTGCCCAAATACTGTCTGCTTTTTGTGATTTAACCCTTCACATTCGCACAGGATATGGTAAGCTATTTCTTCCCCTCGTCGCACATTCTGCAAGTTGGGGTCCCATTGTATCAGCCTATCTTGTGTAGGTGTCCTCTTAGGTTATCGTGCCCTGTTAGCAACCCTAAACAATGCGAAATATTTTCCCACTTTGTCTGAGTAGTTCTTTCTTCGTTCTTTTGGATGGGCCCCTTTTGAAGAATTTTCCAAGTCTATATCTACTGAGGTTCCCCCAGTATTTGTCGTGCTTGTTTCGGATCTATTTCCTGGTTTGACCTTGTGCTGTGGTTTTGGTCACTCCAAGGGCAGGTTTTGGTTCAAAGTATGGTGTGGATGATCCTTGTCTCGCTGGCTTATCCGCTTTTTCGTTGCCTTCTATTCCCGAATGTCCTGGTACCCACAGGAAACTTACCCTGTTGCGTTCTCCCAGGACTTCCAGTTCTTTTTGGCCTTCCTATATCAGCTTGGGCGTTACCTTAGGGTTTTCTAGTGCCCCCAGTGATGATTGGCTGTCTGTTATCATGCAGGTCCGCTTATTTTTGTAGGCCCTCCTTTCATTTTCTTTTGCACAGCGCAGTAAAGACTATATTTCCGTTTGAAATACAGAACTGTGTGTTCCTAGTGAAATGAAGAGTTGTAAATTCAGTTTGTACAGTTAACTAAACAAAGTATTTTTGTTTGGTTTAAAAATTATTTTATTGGTATTTTTACTTAATAACCATATATTTTTTTAAGTATTAAAAATTTTTAAATATTATTTTTACTTGAATGTTGTTATACTAAATGAGTTTATGGTAAACTCAGTCAGTAATGGAAGTTTGATTTAAAAATGGCTTTTATAAAAACTTGACAAGCTTTTCTTTTTTACCTGAAAAAAAAAAGAAAAATAAGAATAACAACATGTTGGCAATTTTAAATAATAATAAAATTATATGTGAATCCTAACAACATGGATTATTTTATGCTACTTGATAACAAATAAAGCGATTTAAGAGTTAGTTAGTACTTTAGATTAAAAACAAATCGTACTGAATTAATATTAAAAAAAATGGAAATTTGTCTATTTATTTAGAATGTCACTTTCTACTATAATAGGCAAAAAATAGTGTATCCATTTAGAAAAACAACAAAAGCAAATATTATTTTCGCTGTAATTGGAGGTGCATCGGTACAAAGAAAACATGTTAAAATCTACACATTTATCTGTTATATGCATGCTAATTATCATTTCTCCAGAAATTAAAAAGATATGCCATAATTAAGGCGCTCTGAGGATTTTATTTATAAACTTTTAATAATTACTTTATAATTAAAGTTATTAAAGCAAAAAAACTCTTTTAAGTAAGAAAAGTACATTTTTATATACCCTAAAAGTATTTTTTAAGATTTGTAATTATCTTTTAAAGAATAAAAAACTTCTTTGAAACCTCCTTTATATAAAAATTCGGGATTTTTTACTTAGTTTTAAAAAGTGGTTTTAGAATGAACTTATATCTAAATGTGTTTTACTGTTTTTAACATTTTTAACTTTATATTTATAGATACTAAAATATTACCTAAATGATATTTTAAAACAACTGAATTGCTCATTAAGAATATGTGTGTCATATTTTATTAGATTTTAATAAATGGTTAATTAATTGTGTATCATACACAGCGGTAGTGAACTTCAGTCACAAAGTTTAACAAAGTGTGATTTTGGCTAACCATTGCTAAAGATACCAAAAATAAGCAAAGAAGGGTGTTTCATCAATAAAAACAAAGCCAATAATTTGTAAATATTTTCTATAGTTTGGTGGCGGATTCATATTTTGGTATGTTCTCGTTGGGATTACTCGCCTTTATATCTCTAAAAAATGGGACCACTTTGGTCCAGGTGCCGGGGTTTAGTGAACTTAGCCTGCTCAGTCCCATTGACCCCTATGAACTGGCAGATCGTCTGAAACAGAAAAAAGAAAAACCCACAAAAAAACCCAAAAAATTCAAAATACTAATCTACGTTTCAATGGCAAGATGTCAGAATTTTCCCTGTTTTTAATCCAAGATTTTTTTTTAAACTTTAGTTTAAATTTCCATTTATTTCTTTTAACTTTAGCTTGATAACGGTGGCCGACTTGCCACCAAAACATAAAATAGTATTTTGATTTTTTTGCGTTTTTAGGGGGTTTTTCTGTTTCAGGCGATCTGTCAGTTCATAAGGCTCAATAGGATTGAGCAGGCTCATTTCGCTGGCCTGGACCGAAGTGGTCCCATTTTCTAGAGATATCAAGGCGAGTAATCCCAACGAGAACATACTAAAGCCAATGATATTTTGATTTAAGTAAATACCTAAAAATATACAGTTTTATTTGTTACGTATACATGTACAGATTGTACAGTAAATTTTTCCATCCTTAGAAATAAAAAAAGAAAATAGAGCACCTTTAAAATGTCCGATAATTATTTTATTACAGGCTTTTGATCGTGGCTTTATAATAAAAGTAAAATTGAGAATTTTAATTAAAAATAGCAGATGAAATTTTAAAGTTGTAAAAAGAAAATTTGTAAAACAATGGATTTGCCGTAAAACTTTAATTCTTTTTGGAAGTAAATTTTTAATTATCTTTTATATAATAAGAAACTTCTTTCTCTGCACCTACAATAAAGGTGCGGAATGTTTTAACTTAGTGATGGAAAATTTTTGGAAATATATATTTGAGATATATTTCCGAAAATATATCGGGAAACGTTGGAATCATGATGGAAATATTGGAAATATAGAAACAAAAACTATAATACTTAAAAATCAAACATTTAATGAAATATTTTCATAGGTAATACCATAAGTGGTTAGGTGGCCGGATATGTTTTGCTTAATTTTAAAGAGGAATTACTCTTGGAAATTTTACGAAACCTGTTTGTTTTGCTGTCGTGATTTTAAAAAACGGGTTAAGGTAAATTTCCAAAAGCAAGCAATTAAAACCACCAGCTGACCACAATTGGTATTTGGTTAGAAAATTTCGCGACAGAGACAAACTTAAAACCAAAATAATCATTAATTAACAATATAAAATACAGTCCTCAGTAGCCACTGTAAACATTGACGATCCGTAAAATTATCGATTTTTTAGGCAGACACATTTTCCCTTCTTCCTTTTTAACCCATAGCAAATTTCAATTTTTGACATTTCAAATAGAGTTATTTATGCATGAGTGGAAATGTCATCCAAAAATAAGAACAAAAAATAGATTAATAAAAATACAATTTTAAGTGTTGTTAAATTTGTTTAACATCGGAAAGGAGGCAACTTTCGAGACAATTACCTTCAATAATAATTAAATATTACAGATACTAAAAAACATATTCGTTTTAATTCCTATTTCTTTTGATTTAGCTGACGTACCGTTGCCAAGAAAAACAATGCAAGCCATAAATCGAAGAAGAACCACAGTTTTAAAACGAAAATCTCAGATGCAGGTACAATTTAATCCTGAAGTATACAGAAGTAATGCGAACCAGACTCAGCCATCCAGCTCTCCCGTACATCACCACTTTGACAATCCTGCATATGAACGTGATCCAGAAAGTTCGATGTAGAATACATATGAGATAAAATTAATGTTTATAGATTATATCTGATAATAAATCTGCTGTAAAATGTTTCTGTTTATTACCTTTTAAAAAATAAAAAACTACTTGTATACAGAGTGTTTAAAAAACACATGTAAAACATTTTATGACAGTCGAGTGACGTCAATACAGAACGATTTAAGCTACTTATGTCTAAATTATCTTTGTTTATTTAATAGTCAACGTTAAAAATTTTAAGACATATTGTTTTCCCTAAAGTGCCTAGAAACGTGCTTATTGATTTTTTTTTGCAGTAGGGCTGCCTCTAAAAGGTATATGCTCAAAGGTGTTATTAATGCTAAAGGGTCGCTCTGCCTTTTGATAAGCCTTAAGACGATGTATTCTTGGCTTCGAGCATATACCTTCTAGAGGCAGCCTTGCTGGCCGTGCAAACAAGTGTGCGAGAGAGAAAGAAAAAAAGCAGTAAACCTTTTTCTCTCGATTGAAGAAATAGGGGTATGTACCAGCTTTGTGGGCCGACCAATCAGGCACGTGTAGTAAGAGACAAAGGTTATACGGTATTTTTCTCGAAAGTTACGCAAAGCTAATTTGACCGTTCTTTAATGTTTTTTTTTTTTAATACGCTATTTACGTTTCCGACTAGAAATTCTTTCAGATTCGTGATCAGCTTCTCAAAACTCTGTATCAAAATTTGTCCAAATCGGCGTTGCGCGAATGTTCGAGCCGATTACTAGTTATACTGCTATTATACTTTCCCCCTCGCAGAAGGTATATGCTTAAAGATTCTTGGTCGTTAAACTAACGAAAGAGGGAGAGAGATATCGCCCTAGATAAATACCTAACCTTTTTTTATTCTGTGATAAATACGCCAAAAAAAAGGAAAAGACTGTCACTTGTTTACCTAACCTCAAAAATGTCCGTGTGAGTCATCCTAAAATCTACCAAAAACAAAGTTTAAAGGGCGCGTTTAGTTAGTTTAAACTGCTTTATTTCTACAAACGTGTTTCAGAAATCTTTCAAAACGTCTGTTTATATGTTTGAAACTGAATTGGGCACCATGTCGGGGAAAACGACGATAAAGGGAAACCCTTCCCAGTATGTAAAATTAAACGTAGGCGGATCTTTGCATTACACCACCATTGGCACCCTTACGAAGCATGATACTATGCTGAGAGCTATGTTTAGTGGTCGTATGGAAGTCTTATCCGATTCTGATGGTAGGTACCTGAGGTGATTTTATATTTATATTTGGAAGTAATTTCATTATATTAGTATTGGTTATGACACTGCCAGCATTCATGCAGAAATAACTGGTTTATTTTGCAAAAGATACTAAGATATGTTTCCTAAATAGTTTTATTTTAATATAGGTTGGATTCTTATCGACAGATGTGGCAAACATTTTGGCACGATCTTAAACTTTCTAAGAGATGGCAGTGTATCCTTACCTGAATCAAGCAGGGATACTGCAGAGTTGTTAGCAGAAGCTAAGTATTATTGCATTGAAGAGTTAGCAGAATCTTGCAATAAAGCTCTACAAAAGAAAGAAAGAGGAGAACATGATCCAATTTGCATGGTAAGTCACCATTCAAAAAATTTCCTATAATGTTATGAAAAATAAAACATTTACTCCACAGATGTAACCCAACAAATTTATTTTTTACTTTGTGCATAATATTAGAGTTTTAATTGCAAGAAGATGTGTAATTTTGAGAAAATTTTACTTCCAAATACTCAGTATCATGGGTGCTGTAAGTCACGTAGTTTGGCAGAAGCCAATCTTATTGCAAAGTCTTTCAGCTTTCAGTTGTAACAGCGGTCGATATACACTCTTGCATGTCAACTTACCTATACTGCTGTTCCCTCGCACTTATGTATTACATTCTACCGGAGTGAAATAAGCAGCCATTTAACGCAGCCAAAAGTGAAGTTAGCAGCTTTTTTTACGCAGCCGAAAATGTGAAGTTAGCAGCTAAATTTGACAGCCTATTATAATTTCCGCCTGTTTATTTCTTAGTACCCTGAAAAAAATAATTCCACAACAAAAATTGGTACGAAGGTACCTTATTGCATTCTTAATCACCATGCAAAAAGAAATTCACTTGCGACTTGTCTGACTATAAAAAAATTACCCCCTAAAGTTGCAGTCATTACTTATATAAGTATATAGGAGAAAATTTTAAAATAATTAAAAGTCCCTTAAAAAAGTTGTTTCAAAACAAAAATTAGTATGAAGGTACCTTATTACAGACTTAATCTCCACACAAAAGGAATTTTACTTGCGACCCGTCTGACTATAGAAAATCAACCTCTAAAGTTGCAGCCGTTACTTATATGGGAAAAAAAAGTACACTTTAAAAAGCTGTTCCACGACAAAAATTAGTGCGAAGGTACCTTATTGCATATTTAATCACCATGTAAAAGGAATTTCACTTGTGACCCGTCTGACTATAGAAAATTACCCCCTAAAGTTGCAGCCATTACTTATATAGGAGAAAATTATTGATTTTCTATAATCAGACGGGTCGCAAGAAAAATTTCTTCTGCAATGAGGTACCTACCTTCATACCAATTTTTGTTGTGTAACAGCTTTTTTAAGGGTACTTTATGAGTTTTTTAAAATTTTCCCTTTATAAAAAATGACTGTAGCTTTAGGGGGTGATTTTCTATGGTCGCAAGTGAAATTCCTTTTACATGGTGATTAGGTATGCAATAAGGTACCTTCATACCAATTTTTGTTGTGAAACAACTTTTTTAAGTGTACTCTATATTTTTAAAAAATTTCCTTTATAAAAAATGACTATAACTTAAGGGGGTGATTTTCTATAGTCAGACTGGTCACAAGTGAAATTCCTTTTGCATGGGGATTAGGTATGCAATAAGGTACCTTCATAAATTTTTGTTGTGGAACAACATTTTTAAGGGTACTTTATAATTTTTTAAAAATTTTCCATATTAAAAAGACTGTAACTTTAGGGGTGATTTTCATGTACATAGTCTTGCAGGAAGACATGGTTTTACAATTTTTGAAAATTAGTACTTAATTTGACTATGAAGAGAACTTTGGGTGACTAAGTCATGACTTCATAATTCTTTCAATTTTTGATTGTACTTTAACAAAACTTTTTAAGGTACTTTATAATATATAAAAAAAAATAAATATAAAAAAGGACTGTAATTTTAGGGGGTGATTAAGTATGCAATGAAGTACCTTAGTACCAATTTTTGTTGTGAAACAATTTTTTAAGGGTACTAAGAAACAAACAGGCGGAAATCATAATAATAGGCTGTCAAATTTAGCTGCTAACTTCACATATTGGCTGCTTAAAAAAAGCTGCTAACTTCACTTTTTGGCTGCGTAAAATGGCTGCTAATTTCACTCCGATTCACATTCTTTATCACCTGGCAGGTAGAATACCTCAGCAAAATAATCTGTCTCCTTGACAATAGTTCATTTTGCATGTACACTTATGTACTTGCAGAAGGATGTTTTATCATATGTGATAAAGTCGAATTAACAGACTCCCTGATATAAGAAAGCTTTGTCTGTCTTGTAAAAATATATTTTTTAAATTTTTTATTAATAACAATTTTTTTTATTGAGTGTTATTGATTATATTTAAGTTTTTAATCTGAAGGCAGGAGCAAATTAGGTATTGAAACGTCAGACTTACAAAGTTCGGACAGTTTTAGATTATAATTGGATAGATTCTAAGTTAAATATTTATTTATTTGACAGAAAATATTTATAAATTAAAACCATGGACAATCTTTCAGATAATGGAGAACAAAGTCGAATTTTCTAATTTAACTGATAAGTTTTCTTCATTTAAGAAGTGGCTTAAAATTAAAAGATACTGTTTTTATAACTTGTTAAGGGCAATTGATCCCCAATTTTAGAATTTTGTTACAAACCTCTGTGGTCCTTTAATTAATTATTTTAAATATAGGTACCATTAATCACCTCAACAAAAGAAGAAGAAACTCTAATTAGTTCCAACTCTACAAAGCCCGCCATTAAACTTCTGATTAATCGCCATAATAACAAGTATTCCTATACCTCTACATCAGATGATAATTTGCTGAAGAACATTGAACTATTTGACAAACTGTCTCTTTGGTACAGTACACGGATCATGTTTTTGAAAGACGTTATCAGTACAGGAGAGATTTGTTGCTGGGTATTTTATGGACATGGCAAAAAGGTAACCATTAATTAAAAAGAAATTAGAAATGCATTAGTAACAATAAATAAAAATATGTTGTAAGTCGGTGGTCTCTTTTTTATTCACAATATTCTTCTTAGGTCTCGGAGGTATGCTGCACATCCATTGTCTATGCAACAGACAAGAAACACACCAAGGTAGAATGTCCAGAAGCCCGCATCTACGAGGAAACCCTTAATATCTTGCTTTACGAGAACAGAAACGCTCCCAATCAAGAACTGATGCAGGCAACCTCGACGAGGGCCGCCGTGAGCGGAATGTCCTCGTATACTAGCGACGAAGAAGAGGAGCGATCAGGTATTGAGCGGCTCAGATCAAATAAAAGTAGTAACACCAGTTGATTTAGGAAAAGTAGGTCGTTGTCGAGAAGTAAAAAGTCGTAAGGTCTAGTTTGAAACATCAACGCTAGCGTAGTGCGCTAAGAAGTCAGTATAGCTGTCAACTCTAAAAAAAATTAATTATAAAATTTTGACTACTCATATAATTGAAATAAAACGGGAATAAACCAGACCTGTGTTTTTTCTGCTTAAAGGGTGTGGTAGCTATTGTGATTGTTCAATTCTTGGATGGTCGTTCAGGGTTAATATTCTTAAAATATTTTATAATCAAATATTGATTTTGTTGACAAACACTTACTTGCCAACAGCTGCAACTGATTGGTTGTTGTACTTTTATTTTGGCCCCCAAAAATGAACAAGTGCTTTGGAAGCTTTGGGAAAAACACCGCTAGGGCATAGACCCAGGAGTCTAAAAAAGGGGAGATTGATAATATCTAATTTAGTTTAAATTAAGCTCCAAAGTTTTGAAAAGCTGTCTCCCATTAAAGATGATCCAGTCATGAACCTGGAAAGATCTTGGTATGGGCAGTAAAAGTTTGTATGTTTGCCTTGTATTGTAATTGGCTTGATTTCTATCTATAGTGTTCCTATATTTTTGTGTATCAGATATACATTTTTAGGGATAAATAAAGAAGGTAGTGTTAAAATACTGCTTGGAATAAAAAGCAGTTTTCACGAGTCTTTATGTCTAACTTTATGAATATATCTGAGGGCCTTTTTTTGCAGTAATATATTGACCTGATAAAATTGAACCACACACAAAATTATTACATTGGAAGTGTGCATTGCATATTTTTTTTCTACAAATTAAATAGAAGTACATACTTTCAAGCAATTTGTGTTTTAGTGGGTGGCTGTACGAGCATTGTTATTCTTCCCTCTTCTATACTCTTTGGCGTAGACGAATTGCGTTTTTATTTTCCGAAGATTCAATTTCTGTATAAGAAATATTTTTAAAATTTTAGTTCAGGTGACCTTTCCATATTAGCAGGCAGCTCAATGGTGGTGATGTTTTTAAATTAGACCTTTAAATTGCTGCTATTGGTTAGTGAGAACACCTTTTTTTAATAAAGCAGTATTAGTAGAAAATTACTTCAATTAGAAAATAATAGTATGTCGGAAAAAATTTGTCAAAAATAAAAAAAAATATTTGGTAGATATCTCATTAACCATAATAGCAAGTTCGATGTACAGGGTGTTTTTTTAATAGGTAAAGTTATACACTTATATAAACCTTTTTATAGTATTTTAAAATAATATCTAGATGTATTAATAATACTATTATTCATAGAGTATCCAATTTTATATGTTTACAAAGTTGTCTAGTCAAAGTAAGTAACAAATATATTCACATATACAGGGTGATTGTTTAAGCGTGGTGACTGGTCTTTATTATTTTAACAATTGTTTTTCCCTAATAAGTTTAAGGATACAGACAATTTTTTTTACAATATAAACCAGTCAGTAAAATTGTTTTGCCGTTATGGATATTTGGCAACACTGGCAAGAGTGCACTGACTACATAACTTTTTTCAAACTTAATTCGCCGGATTATTTAATTTCGATTGCTCTGACAATAAAAAATCTAAACTACAAAGACATTTTTCAAAAAAAAAAACTGTTTACAAAAACCAAAGGACAAATCCCAGGATTTGAAAAATGTATTTTTTCATGTGTAAATGTGTAGACCAAAACGTAATTTGCTTACTCTAATCTGTTTTAATAGTCCAGGCAGTCAAGCTCAAAATAGTGCCATACCTCCGAATTTTTATATATGCACCGATTTTCTTGAAATTTGGAATTAATTTTATCTTACCCTCCATATCAAAATGTATATGGTCGCAAGGTGTGCAAATTGTTTTTAAGGGGTGAAAATCACCCCTTATCGAAAAAATAGATTTTATAGGTATTTCGGCTTTTTTTCGACTCAAATGTATTTTATTTATGTAAGATAAATATCCTAACGTATTGTACAATATAAAATTGGCGTATTTTAAAATATCAACCCTTAAGAATTTTTTAAAACTACCCTTTTGATGAAAATAATATAGAAAAATATCTTTTAACGATTTGTAACATTACAATTTCAGTTTTACTGGAAAAAATTCATAGCATTTTAATAAAATTATTAGTTACCACTTTTCAACCCCTTAAAACTACCCCTTTGCAGAAAATGAAATAAAAAAATATCTAGACTGCCAATTTTTAGATTTTGCTTAATTTTAGTATTATAGTTTATTATCTCTACTTAAAATAGTTTTTAATTGTCTACACCCTAGCAACCCTTAAGAACCACCCCTTTGACAAAAATAAATTTAAAAAATATTTTTTAATTAATTTTGATTTTAAATTTTGTTGGTTCTAAAGTTTATTTTCTGAACACAAAGTAATTTTTAATTGTCTACACCCTGCCAACCCTTAAGAACCACCTCTTTGCCAAAATAAAATACAAAATTTTATTCAAAGACATTCAATATTATCATTGTACATTCTTCATGAATAAAAATTCATTATCTGCTTATCTTATTTTTGTGTAACTCTGTTAATTTTAAAACTATCACATTCTACAAAAAATCATTTTAAGGGTAGTTTTCAGGGCTACAAGACTATGTATGTTAGAAGGGCTTAAGACCCTTCATATTTTATAGGTAAAGGGTCAAAGGGCTGCGAAAAAGCAATCCTCGCACTATAGTGAAAGTTTAAATCGGTTATAACTCACAAAAAAATAAAATAAAAAATGCTATATTTTTCTACTCTTTAGTTTTTTTCGTATCTCTTATGGTTTTGGAGTTAAAATGAGAAAAAGAAAATTTTTTGAAAAATCACAAAAAAAACATAATTTAAGCTCATTTTTTTCAAAACTGTTCATCTTTAATCAGTAAAACTTTCAGATGTTATAAATAACATACAAATAAAGTAATTGGTGCAAGGAATAAGTTTAATTTTGATTTTGAATGAAATGACATTAGTTTTATTGCGATTTTTTTTTAGTTTTAACTCTTTTACACCATATCTCACTGAAATTTCAGTCAAAAAGACTTTTATCGGTGCTAATTTTAAAGGTCTTTTTATGCTTTTTTAAAAATATTCTATGACTTTTTGTTGAAAACTGTACCCTTTTTCCGTTATTTAAGGTTAAGTACTTAATCACGTAAAATGAAAGATCTTCAAGCAGCGATAACTTGCCTTAGGTAGAACTTTAAGATCTTCATGAATAGCGCAATTTCTTTGTTTTTTTTTATAAGCTTCATTTTTGTTCATTACACTTTTTTCAAAAAATAATTGAAAAATGAGGTTTTTCTAACGAAAAATCGCACTTTTCAATTGCGAATAATTCAAAAACTATTGATCTGGCGAAAAAACTTGACATGACATTTTTTACTTCAAATTTGCACATCTATCGATTTCTGAGGGTATTTTGGGTAAAAAATTGCCCACCCCCGAGAAGGGGTGGCATCCACCCCAGGGGTGGTTGCGCACATTGGTACCATATAGATTTTGCTTTTCGACCATCCATCTATCATCGGTTCAAATTTCAAATAAATCGGTGCATATATAAAAAATTCGGAGGTAAAATGCTTGACTGCCTGGACTTTAAATTAAAAAGTGATACTTGATTTTAACCATAATAATCTTCTTTCAATATTTCTAATAAAAGTAAACAAAATACTTTTTATTTTTCTGTATTAATTCTTACTGATTTACCTGATTACTGTAAGCATTCAAAATGTTTCTTTTATAATACCATTTTTATTTTTAAAGCTGTGGCCAGTGGTATTCTTTTAAAGATATGGTCAGTCATTCCACTTATCCAATTACCACGTGTATAACTTCACCGCCACCTCAAGGCAATTTACTAACACCAAGTTTTATATACATAAATTAGTTTTGTACAAGGGTGAACAAAATGAGTATACAGAGAGAGTATATCAATAAAGTCCCAAACATGTAGTAAACATTTATAAAAAATGTTTTTATAGAATATTTAATTCTTAATAGATTACTTAGTAATGTCAAATGTGTTATACAGTTATATGTATGCACTTTACAGGGATCTTGTAAATCAGAAAGTAGGATAATGCTATTTACTGATATGCATTTTTAAAAGGTTAATATTTTTGCACCTATTTCCCAATTTTTTTTTACTATTTTGTAAACGAAGAATACATTGGCCTTCAAGGTTTTAAGAACTGGGTAATATGGAGTACATGAATCGTTTTCAATTATGTTTAGAATGTTATTATTGCATTTATATGTTGGAATGGTACTTATTGTTTTTTTGTCTTAGGGTTCTTTTAGTATCCACCATTAGGGTTAAAAAAATAATATAATTTAAGTTAAAAAAAAATTAAGAAGTATGGTGTGCCATAAGGTGTTGGGCACACCCATTTTTTTAGACAAATTCACCCCTAGTAAATATAAGGGTACAAATAGCTATTAATTTTACAAAATATTTTCTTTCAAAAAGGTTCCTTTTTATTTAAAATAAATCAGCTTTTAACAAGTAATACTGTATTTTTTATAAAAAGTAGAATAACTTGTCGGTTCATGTGTTAATTCGAATAATGTCATTTCAAAGTTATGTCTTTAAGGATATTGATAATACATTTTAAACTTCTTATTTTTTAAAAATACATCATTTTTGTTAAAAACAGCTTCAAAATCACCCTTAAAATCGTTATTATTACTTTGATACATTCTGTATACAGGGTGCTTTAATACTGTAAAGATATATGTGAAATAAACAAAAAACTCATAGTCATTAGCAAAACAGCAAAAATAATAGAAAAATATGCTTAAAAAACGAAATAAAGTGTTTTTTAATGAAATACTTTTTTTCCAAATTCTGGGTCTTAAGATTTAGGGTATATAAGGGAACTTTACGTTACAGTTTATTTGATTTTATACATTACATCTGTTTTTTAATTATTTTATCTTGTATGAATCCTGTATAACCCCGAAATGAATGGTGGATATTATATATTTTCATGTGTTGCACGTTTTGTTGAATAGATAAAGATAATTTTGGCATAAAAACAGAAAAAAAAATTAGGAGTAATATCTAAAATAGTCAAATTTTAATAAACGCTTTTGCGATAGTCGTGTACTAAACTGAACTGTCCACAGATTTAAAAAAATAGGAATGTACAGGGTGTGCCAAAATTGTCTTTAGGCAACTTTTTAAGCCACCTATGTTTTACTCTTATCATACTGACTATTTGATTGGAAAGATATTGCAGTTAGAAAATGTTGAAAATTCTAATAAAGTTAGAATACATTAATTTTACTTGGATCCAAAAACCTTTACTTTACAGCGATGAAAAAGAAATATACCTACATTCCAATTTATCATTGGAGTTGTTACCAGGTTTTCAAATATTAAAACGGTATTGTCAGTCTGACAGAACCTAAGTCTTCATGACAATATAAAGTTTTTTAGCTACTTATTTTGACTGAATGATGATGAAGCAAAACTAACTATGACTTTGAGTTCATAAGGCAAAACTACTCCTGAAATCATATATTGCATGTAAAGAACAAACAGTTTTTTAATGTAAAAAAAGGGCGGTTAGTGAGTCCTTTATTTAATTGAATATATAGATTTTAGAACAATAAATCTTGCTTTTTACATAAGTTTATAACCAGACAAACAATTTGAGCACTGATACGTTGCTTCTTATTAATTCCAATCAAAGTTACAGGTGTGGCAAATTTTGCGGTCACTCTTTATACCAAAAACTCTAGATTATTATACTTTTCTATTTAAGTAGTTGAACAAACAATGTCAGTTAGGAATACAAGAAAATACGAAAGTGTAGAAGGGCTCATCAATTTTTATTTTTATTTTGAGTACAAATTCCGACTTATATCTCGAAATTCCGAATTATATCTCGGAATTCTGACTTAAATCTCGGAGTTCCGATCTTCAAATGCTGACTAAGATCTCAGAATTCATGATATAAACGTAGAAAACTCCTCCTTATGCAATATTCAGACAGCCTAAGATTTAGAAAACATATATCACACTTTAAATACTTTTTCTCTCCCCAATATACATCTAAACCAGGGAACAATAAAGCTACTAATATAAGATATAAAACATTATAGAAAGGCTTTCCATAACATATCCACTAACTTACACAGTAGATAAATATCAATTTCTACCTTGGAATGTTAAGACGTTAACAGTTGACTACACTATGCTTCAATATCCAAAGAACGATTATAATAGCGACTGTATTAAAGGACTCTTCACTCTAATTAAAACAAAATACAATAAAATTATTTATATAGACGGATCTAAAACTGACCACAAAGTCGGATCAGCAGTATTTTCTGAACAGAAAGAAATGTCATACTTACTACACAAATCAGCAGGGATTTTAACTGGAGAATTGTTGGCAATCAACCAAGCATTAGAACTCCGCTTAAAACAGAATAATAAAAATTACATTACCTCTACTGATTTACTCAACTCACTCGAATTAATAAAATCATATTGCTCTACACATCCCCTTGTAACCCAGATTCACAACAAACTGGAAAGAATATACATAAAGAACAAAAACGTCAATTTTATATGAATTCCTAGTCATGCTGGCATACCAGGAAATGAATATGTAGATAATCTGGCAAAATTAAATCACACCACTTTTATAGAAATTTACAGCGTATTCTGGAATCTGACCCAAAGTTAATATCATCCAGTACCTTAAAAAACCTTATCCAACTTTAGTAGGACCTTTTAGACAAACCAAACAAACTATATGAAACTAAAGAAACCTTTTTTAAAAAGGAAAAACATAATAACCTCTCCGGAAAATCACTAGCACTAATGGCTAGATTGCGCATAGGACACACACTATTAACACACAAATATATCATAGAGAAAACCCACCCTCCCATATGCCAAACATGCAACACAATTAAAGACATATTTAATAAAAGAATTAAATACGCCAAACATACAAAAAACCTTGACATCACCGGAAACCTAAAGAATAAACTTATTAAAACTATCATATAGATAGTTTTAATAACATAATAATATTCTTTGAAGAAACATCCCTAGTAAATCAAATTTAATCGTAAAAGAAACCCTTTTCCTAAAAATAAATTAACCTAACTTTACAGACACGAAAAAATCCCCTCTCTCTTTCCCTCTCCGCCTCTCTCTCCTCCCCGTCTCTTTCCCTATTTTCCTCTCCGCCTCCCACCCTTCTTTTCTTCCCCTCTCCCTCCCCCCTTTTCTCCTCTCCTCCCCTCCTCTCTCCTCTCTCTCTCTCTCTCTCCTCTCTCTCTCTCTCAGAATTCCGACTTAGATCTCTGAGTCGGAATTCCAAAATGTAAGTAGGAATTTCGAGATCTAAGTTGGAATTTGCACTAAAAATAAAAATTGGTGTAGCCCTTTTAGACCTTCGTAAAAAAGTAACCTACTGACTTAAAAACAGGTGGCTTAAAAATACTGAAATATGTATGTGCGTTATTTGTAATTATGCGAATGTCCGGCTGACCGCGCCCCTGTGTGTTTCAGCGGTGAACTGAGCCCGGCCCCCCGTTGCCCACCATCACCTCCGCCCTCTACCCTGTACCACCGCCCACTCACCACCCCATGCCGCCGCTGCCGCTTTTTTGCCGTTAGTGTGTTGTGTTGTGCGTTGTTGGTTCCCGCGTGCGTTCTCCCCCCTCCACCGCCCCGCCACCGACTAGCTACCAGTAGGTAGGTAATCTAGGTAACGATTTTGATGGTTTGACTGGTTTAACTTAGATATTTTGATGTATTATGGGCCGAGTTCGAAAAGTATTTTTTGTAATCGGGGCTAACCCGTCATTATTACGTTCCATTAAATAGGTTCAGTCCAGGAACTATAAATTTTGGAAAATGGTGATGTAAGTATTCTATGTTACTGCGCCTACTCGATGCAAAAGGTGTTTTTACAAATTGAAAATTTGTTGCAATTTTTCTTTTATGCAGGAAGAATGTGGCAGGTACTATTTTTCTTGCAGCTGCCATGCTGTTTTGGTCAAAATTTAGGTTATCAACCATAAAAATATTTTGACAGTATACAGTTAATTGTACTTTAAAGAGCCTTGAGTGTTGGCTCATAGCTTTTTAATGAACAAGGTAATTAATAAGGACGATTAATGATCAAGGTCATTTAACGTTTAACATTTAGGGTTTGAAATTAAAGAATACAGCAGGCGTTATTTTTCTTGCAGTAACCCGGTTCTTTTGGTAATTATTTTAAGTGATTTTTAAGGTGTCAACCCTAAAATATATTGTCACCTTTACTGCTAAACGAAATTGCAGCAAGAAAAATTAAAGACCTTGGTGCAAAAAACGGCCAAGTCCTAAAATCAAAATTTGTGGAAATCGAAATACATAACTGGACATAACTGGTTTTTGTCCAGAAGGTATGGTCAGCCAAGTCCTTCGAGCAGTTCAAACCATTAATATTCGTCGGACTTTTTAATTTTTGCACCCATCGATTAAGGATGCTTTAAATTATTTACCCAGTGGAAAAACGCAATTTTGGCGAGAAGTGGACTTGGCCGGTTTTTCCACCAAGGTCTTCAATTGCAAAACTGCAAAAACATCTTAAAACTAAAATATTTAAAAATTAACACATTAAATTTGCTTGTCAATGTTTTAAACTTGTTTATATTTAAAATATTTTAGTCTATGATAAAGTGGAGCAGTGTCGAAACAGAAATATACTGTTAAAATATTAATGGACTAAAATAAGATCCAGTTTTAAGTTTATCGAACTCAGCCCATCGTAGATATTTTTAATTCACATAAATTGTATTTGTTGTATCGTTGCCTAATGTATGTAGTCTGCTTTTAGTTTGATCTCAATTAATTATTATTTGACTAAAAATATTCATATATAGAGTGTTGACAATAATTCGTTGATATCCCAGAGTTTCTTATGTTCTACATTACTACGGGGATTTATCTGGTTTTTGCGAAGCTAAGAACATTACAATTTTCAACGAAATATAACTGTTGTGACTTTTTTTAACTACCTTACTTTGCATCACATTATTTAATTATTTTTCATAATATATAACTTTCAGTTTCCTAGAGTAATTTTGGTATAAGCAAACCAAAATGTTAATTATATTGGTTACCTTAAATCGTTAAAGATCAAAGAAGAAGGCGGCGTTAACCCTCAGTTTATAGTCCCAGAGCAGGTGAACAATTTTAAATAGTTTTTTAAGGTACTTTGAAAATTTGTGTATGCTTAAAGGACCCCTAAACATAATAGTCAAGGACAGCGACCCCCTACCAACCTTTTTTTTTAATTAAAAACATTTTTCTGTATTTTGGGGTTTTGTTTCAATTTTTATTTTCTTTAAAAATAATGGCTTAATTTGGTATTAAAAACTTGAAGTATTTATTTAAGTACTTGAAGTATTCTGATGTACTTGAAGTAAAAAAAAAAGTACTTCAAGTAAAAAAAGTACTTCAAGTAAAGAAAGTACTTCAAGTAAATAAAAAGTACTTGAAGTATAAAATCAACCAAGTACTTGAATTTACACGCCTTAGATAATCGTACAAACAAGAAATACGCGCAACTGCTGCTGTTTCTATTGTATTGCATTACAGCGCTCATTTGAATTGGATCCAACAGCAAGACAAGTGTAACAAGTGTAAAATCCTTTATTTTGATACCCAATTTGTTATATTTAATAATGATTACTAACAGCCATTTTTCATGACAATTTTATTATCGAACGCATTTAGGATACGAAACAGTTTCCAAATCACTCCCGAAAATGTCAAAAACGTTACAGTTCAAGAATATTCTATTGGTGCGATTTGACGTTTGATGAAGCGGTTTTCCAACTATTTCGTATTGTGAATGCGTTCATTATTACCTTCATTTGAACGAAAACCCCTGTATTTTAATAGGCAACTTAAACAAAATTCTCACTAATAAAATGGAAACGACACCAAAATTGAAGACTTGTTTTGTGTTGATGGGAAATTAAAATATTTCGCAAGAATAGGTTTTGGGTGCCAACCTGCTGTAGGCACCCATATGAAAACACTCGCTTTTGACAGATGTATCGGATGCAAACGGGTGCCAACGCCAACCCGTTGGCAACCACAGGGAAAAAACCCATTTTGGAAAAAACAATATTTCCTATAATAGTTTAAGGCCCGCGCTCACCCGAGTACGGCATTGTAGGCCTGTTGCCATACGAAATTTTACATTATTTCGGACATAGGATGCATAAGATCCCGACTTAAAATGGGACACTTAGCAACCCTACTTGTTTTCCTAACTATAGTTTTTACTGACTGGCCTACTTTCCAATGACGTAGCGCTCAAAGTACTTTAATTACTTCAAGTATTTTTTATGTACTTCAAGTACTTTGTTTACTTCAAGTACTTTTGTACTTCAAGTACTTTGTTTACTTCAAGTACTTTATTTTACTTCAAGTACTTTGGTTTTACTTCAAGTACTTTTTACTTCAAAAGTACTTTGGTTTACTTCAAGTACTTGGATTTACTTCAAAAAATACTTGGGTGGTACTTCAAGTACTTTTTCAATTTACTTGAAAATGCAAGTACATTTTAATGAATACTTGGTACTTGTACTTAAGTAATTTTTAAAAAATCAAAAACTTGGTACTTGTACTTGAAGTGCTATTTAAGAGTACTTTGACAGCTAAGCACAACTTTATCAGTGATGTTCCTACTGCTTATTTCTTTTGCAGCTATGGTTATACCCTTGAGCTTAGTTACACAAAGCTACGCACATATTACCTAAATGTAAAAATTTACAAAGTGCGCTTGGCGTACTGTCCAAAATAGCGTTACGTGTTTGGCACAGCCTTAACTTTCTAATCTTAAAAAATGTTATTCATTTACCTATAAATTATTCGGTGCATTTTCACCAAGAAAATATATTGTAGTAACGTAAGAAACTTTGTAGATAAATTAAAATACGTGAAGGACATGGGCAAATCTAAAATTTTCTATTTAAAAATTACCTTTAATGTTGTGAATCCGAAATGTAAAAAAAATCTTCTTTAAGCCTTAAAAATATTTGGTATTACTTTATGAGTTTTTCTTTAATTAAATTTCTTAACAAATGTATAAAATTTATATCCTTTACATGTTTGTAAAAAGTAATATAGGAATAGTAAATGTAAGGGAGCAAGTTTTAAGACGCTACATATCTATGACAGATGAAAAATATTATTTATTGTGTATGTCACCCCTTTGAATATTAGGAAGTGTGTACTTTTGTCTAGAAAATGTCACTGAAACGGCCCTTAAAAATATAAAATAGTGTTTTAAGTGGTTAATATTGTTTTATATAATATATATCTAAAATTATGTTCCCTAAATTTAGCTTCCGCTGGTTTGCCTTTCTGTGTTAAACATTGTCATTGTTAGGTGTGTAACACAGCTATATGTTTGTAGTCTAGTAGGTTAAAAGCTTTTTTTTTAATTTAAAAGAAAACGTTTTTCAAAACTGGATAATCTATTGTATTTATCTTAAAAACGAATAAATTTATTTTTTTAACCTAAGTGTTGGGTGTAGATATATTTTTTTAATATTTCTAGTCTGCTTTCAGTTGAGGTTTAACCATCAGAAACTCGAAATCCTTTGTAAAATGTAAAAGTAAAACTGCAAGATCTAGTTTTAAAATTTTAAAAAGTAAAACAATAACATACTCTACGAGAAAAAACAGCTAAAATTAGCGAAGCTTGTATTTCAAATTATGTCCACTAGATGGCAAGATTATAATAAATAACATTTTATAGAATTGGCCGCCATTTTGAAAGACTATTTGTTACTCAAAGACTTTTGACCGTGTTAAACAGAACTTCGTTGGATTTGGTTGTCAAATGAAGTATTAATTTTAAGTATTGGAGTTATATCCTTATTTCTTATTTAAAATCAATTAAGAGAGACAAAGGAACATTTTTGTTCACGGAAAATTTATTTTCACAAATTATGAAAGAACCAAAAGGTGATCTATTGGGTAACTAACTTCTGTATAAGAAAAATCTAATTACATATCGCAAGAATACTGAATATATAAAAAAATAGTATACAGGGTGTCTAGAAAACCCTTTGAATAATTCTACTCTTTTGCTTGGGCGACCACACTATTCTTTCTTTTATATTCTTTTATATCCTTTATAAATTCTTTTTATATCCTTTATATTCTTTGAAAGTGTTTTCTCCAAAACGGCAAGCCTGACAAGTTTTTATACCGCGAAATCAGAATTTTTAAAGAAAACTGAAAATATATGACGTTTAATAAAAATGTGAATAGTAGTACCTACTATTAAAAGCAATTCATATGCCAAAACTTAGATGACCATCTGAAACGGTTCCAGAAATATAAAATAAAACCTTTATCCCGATGCCATCTTTGAATCGCCATAGCGATAAGGTCGCATTTGCGGACCTATGTTCATATGAACTTTTCTTCATAATTTAAAATGTAGAATCACCCCCAGAATTATTCGAACGTTATTTCCGGACACCCTGTATATTTGAAGAATGCTATATTCGTATCATTTTTAAAAGATCTCAATTGCCATCGTGAAGATACCTTGTTTTTTAACTTGGAGTTCTATGTTTTGAAAACACATAATTTGAACTGATAATTGGAATTGATGTATAAAAAAAAATCTGTTTTGCTAACATCCAATATTTAGGTAAAATATACAGGGTGTTTAACAAATATAGAGTTATGACTTCTTAACCTATTTGATACAGCAGTGTCCCTATTTAAAAGCTAAATATGTCTTGGTAACCATATCTCATACAAAAACCGGCCTTTATCAATATTTTTTTTATATATGCTGTCTGTATCAAAAATATTGTTTCTGCTTTATTTTTATTTTCTAGGATTATATTTTCATATTTCTTGCCTTTTTATATATTTTACCTAAAATTAAACGACACCCAAATTGGTTTATCTATATGCATCAAGTCTCAAAAAGAAAGGCGACACAGTGTATAAGTTTTTTTTTTAAAACATCAATAGACTTTGTAAAAGAGTAGTAATTCTAAAAACCTTGAAGCAAGTGTAATAGTTTATTAAATTTATTATTTTGAAACTTACAATTATCTGTAGCAAATTAACAAATTATAAAGTACAGATATTTTATAATAACTATACATAAAGATCAGTGTTTATAGTGTTATCTCTGTCAGATGAATATATTTATATGGATGTCTTACTGCATCTAAGACAATTCTTATTTTAAACAATTATTTAAACGAACATGTGTAATTTAGAAAAGCATTTGTGGACTGGCTTTATTTAAAAATTGACTAAATTTTCTGAAGCCTTCAAAAGTAGGATTATGTTCTGTTGTGGAGTGATTTTGGTTAGTTTTAGTTTACTTTAAAAAAATTAGTGAGTACTTTTCGTAAAGATGACCCATGATAATATTTTTTATAAATATGATCAAGTAGATAGAAGCACTTTAAGATCAAATATACTTTCTATAAGATAGAGAAATTCGATTTGTCAAAAATAAAAAGAGAACATAAATTAAAATAACATAATTTGAAAAGAAGAAAATAATTTTACGTTTTGTTCTTGGTTTGTATTTTTTTATATGTAAAATTTGGTTTTTTTGGTGTTTTTTTTTATTTTTAAAGTTAATGACAATTAACAGATTTGACAAAATTTGTATTTTTTATATAGGAACTATTTAAAATTATATTTATTTTTGTTATTTTATACTTACATCATTAAACGTGCTTTCTCATTATTAGGTATGGATTAAGTGGAATACTTAAAAATTAAGTTGAGCCACATGTTGCTGCAAAAAAATGCGAAATTATTTTTAAAAATTATCGAGAAAATGCAGTGTTGCCAAACTGATAATTTTGCTTATAATGTGATTCTCTTGAAAAGTGACTGTACTGTCATAACTTATTTAACTATAAATGATTTATAAATATATACAGGGTGTCCCAGAAGTAATGGGACACCGAGCAGCAGCAGATTCCTTAGGTCAAAATAATGCAATGAACGTAAACTTGCCTCATTCTCAGTTGATAATAACTGAGATACAGGGTGTCAAACTTTTAATTTTGTTTTCGTTTTTTCGTAATAATTTCTTAATTAAATGACATATTGGTATAAAATTGGGGATTTGGGGGTTCTTTGAGGCGAGAAATTCAAATTCATCCATACGTTTGATGTAGCTGGTAGAGGGCGCCAGCTACGGCTTACCCCACTTGTTTTAGATAGCATAACTTTTTTAAGCTTAGTATATTGACCTGTTTATTAAAAAAGAAGTTACTATAATTCCCTCTGCATTAAAAATGTATACTTTATTTAGGTCTCTAGGAGCAACTATTTTCGAGATAATCGCACTTTAAAGGACCCAGCAATTTTTCTATGGAAAATTGTTTTTGGCCAATTGTTTTTAAACTTTATAAAGTAATAGTTGTTAACCCGTGATCGAAAATCCTACGGCAAAAAAACCCAAAATCCCCTAACCCCCCAAAATCAGCCTTAAATGTCACTAGGGATTTGAAAACCTTTGAGATGAGTTTGAGGGGTTGAAGGGTTTTTGGGTTTTGTGCCGAGGAAAGTCCCGTTTAAAAACTACTATTTGCCAAGTTTGAAAACAATTGGCCGCTTTTCCTGAAAAATTTAAAGTCCTTTTAAATTTTTATCTCCGGCTTAGAACCCAAATGGTTACATTTTTAACGCGAAAGGGAATTTAAACTTTTTTAAAAACAGGTCAATATCTAACTTAAAAGTTATGTCATTCAAAATCAGTGGGGTCGGCCGCTGCCCCTATCAGCAAAATTAAAAGTATGGACAAATTTAAAATTCTTGCCCAAAAAAACCCCAAATTTTCCCTAATTTTAGCTAAATTACGAAAAAGAAAAAAAAAATTTGACATTATCTTAGTTATTATCAACAATAAAGCAAGTTTACGTTAATTCTTATTTCATTAAGAATCTGCTGTTGTTTTGTGTACCATTACTTTTGGGACACCCTGTATATTTTTAATATAGTATAACTCACGAATCAATCCATAACTGAGGGATATGTTATTAGTGCAACCCAAAGGGGTTTAATATATTACTAGGAGATTTAATAGGAAGTACTAGATCAAATAGCATAGGTTACGTAACAAAACCTTTACCACTTCTTGAAAAGAAATACAAAAGTATAGTTTATCATAAAAACTGGGTATACTATATCAAAGGTATCTACTAGAAAAAAAAATATTTTTGTTACAAATTGAGATACATTTTTAAAACTAGTATAATGAATATATCACCAGTAAGATTTATTCAATTTCATACCAGATTCCTATTATTTTTTAAGTAAATATTGAAGCTAATATACATTTTTTGTTATGTGCTATTGTAATAACACAGAATAACTTGTTCTAAGCTATAAATATTGTGCAACATTGATGGACTAGTAGCCCTACGTGGAGGGTATTCAAATTTAAAATGTGTTTTCATATTAATATTTATAGATATGAATTTTTAAAGCGATTTTTGGTTCGCTTTGTTTTGACTGAAAGTGGCGATTATTTTTGTAATTATAATTAAAATAGAGATAGAGTACTGAAAAAGTATTATCCTTTACCTAAGGACTAAATAAGGTGGATTATAGAGGCTCTTAAATGGGCACCTTGCATAAAATTTATTTCTATTCAAAAACACGTCAAATCTGTTTTTTGCCTCTTAAAAAACCATCTGCAAAATATTTTTTTCAGACCAATACGGTTTGTGACGACACGAGATCTGCTGCGTTCCAATATTAATATTTTTTGCTCCGTTATTTTATTTTATTCAGAGCAAAACAGAAAATCCAAAAAATGGAAATGTCACTTATCCACTGATCGAAAATCCAAAGTGTTCCTATATCCAGCTTAGCTTCGCTTAGTACTCTGATCAGTCCGCTCTCATCCGAGATCTAATATTGGAATTTAGCAGCAGTGGCCTGTGTCAGGTATTCAGGTATTGTAAATGTTTGGTTAGCGGCTCGTGACGTTGATATCCTTTTCGCGCCAACGTTATATACTTGAATTTTAAATGCGTGTTTTTGTTAAAAAATTTTGTATAAAAAATATGTGCAAGGGGCCTATTATGTAGGTCTCACCAGTTGGCCAAAGAAGACTTATACTTAAATTTAGATAAACAAATAAATACACGAGATTAAAGAAAGGGGAATTAGGGGTTAATTCTGTGTTACTGGATTTAAATTTTTAATAAATTTTTTTTCGCATAGTTAAAGTGATTCTGTGATGTTTATTTTATTTATTTTGTAGCATAAATTTAAATAATTTAATAAAGGCTAAAAGTGACCTTGTTGGTTCGAAAAAATATGTAGCATTTTTTTTGTAAATAAAAACCCGATTTTTAAATTCGCCAAAACTCGGTCAGTCAGTTGCA